>JARJEC010150268.1:0-12552 GCA_030264575.1 Tachinus sp. AB-2021 | reverse complement strand
TATATATATGTATATATATATATATATACATATAATTGTATTTTGCACGACCCTGTATATTATTATATTGCATTATACATTTTGTCATCTTATTTTTATATAATAACAATAACAATAATGCAAAAAGGTAGAAATAAAGGAAATAGCGCTTGAGTAGATCTTTATAATAATAGTCATTTAGCGTGCAGTTATCTATTAAGTCCTACTAAGATTTTAAATTAAAAAGGAATTATGGTTGTATTTTACATAAAAAATACTATGAAATAAGAATATTTGTAATATTATTTATTATGTAATCCATTTAATAAAATAACAATACACTTTTTTATTGTGTATATAAATACTATAATCAATTATAATAAATAGCGCTTTATTGGAGGGCGTTTGACTATCGATTGATTAATTAAATTTTGGTAAAGTAAATTTATTTGGAGTTTTTATAAAACGGAGGGATGGAATATGTAATTTATTAAAACGTAATAAAATCCGTTATAAAAAGTACCCTCCATCGAACCCCAAACATTAAAATTCACGAAATTCAATTTAGAATTGCCGAATAAATGAATCGTGATAAAATTCCTGTCAAGTCTGGCGGAATGAGGGATGTCCTGTGATTATGAAACACCGATCCTGAGCAAACATCACCAGTAGTAGGCAGTCTGATATAACAGGAAAACGGCGGTGGCGTCGCCGGGATCATTCAAAAATCACATACAAATGAAAAGGGAGGGGTGTCCCTCATCACAGCGCCATTTAATTGCGTTCAGAATATTATTACATGTGTAGTGTGTTAGTATGACCAACATAACCTCATCTGCCGTGTGCTATAAATGCTAGGGAGGGTTCAATCTTTGATCAGGCCGCCCAGTTAACCCCTTTATAACCCGTTTTAACCCTGCTATTTATTTATGCATGGCCGAGTATAACAGACACCCTTCTAATGAGATTATGATACAGAAAGGGTTACAAAATGGCGGCGACTTGATTAATATATCCAAATTATATCCCTCACCCCACAGAAAATCAAACCGCTTAAAATTAACAAAAATTTTATCTCTTTTTAAATTCAAATATATTATATTTAATTCACTTTGATACAGAGATTATATGATTTCCAGATTAACATAGTGAATAATATTTATTGCATGGCGTAAAACATTTGTAAACTATTTGTTTGCGCATATTAAATAATATATATTGCAAAGATCTTAAGAATTCTAAACCATGTTTGCTAATATTAGTCAAATTTGTATTAGTTTGTATGGAAAATGCCGACTTTTAATAATTTGTTTCTATTGTCTTATTTTACGGAACGAGGTCAGCACTATCATACTTAATATTTTTGTGGGTTTCTTTATAAGATAAGCATAATTTATATAATTGCACACTTCCTCTTTGTAGACCGAATATTTATTTTATTGCCTTTGGCGATACATAATAATTTTCATAATCTTAAACGATTCAAACAAGCGTGAAAATTTATGAGGTCGAATTTACATTTAATGGAAAACCTTTGGTAAATTAATAATGGACTTATTAATAGCTGTTTTATAGATAATTACATGTCATGTTAAAATTTATTAATACTTATATTTGTTAAACATAGATATTTACGTAGTTTAATTAACTTTTGACTCAATTAACTCAATTTTTGAAATTATAAAATAATAGTTGGTATATATTTATTTTATAAAGTTTTAATATTTGTACATTGCAAATTTTGCAAATAATTTGGAAGTGGTAGGTATGTAAATCTTTGTAAGAATTTTATATGCTTAAATAAACAATTCCACTCTATTAATGCCAGAAGCAAATCGTAGCCGAATCATTAACAGGGTTTATTTTCATGTTGAAATTTCTATAGAAATGTGCGCTTATTGTTTAAAAAGAGACAGTTGTTCACACCGATCTTTATTTAAACCATTCGTAACTAATGTACTTCTACTTTAAACAAAGGCAAAACTACTGATTTATTTAAAGAAATTTCAATGTAGCTGAACTGCAGTATACAACTATCGCATACTATTATGTCCCTAATTTTAGAAAAATAACACAACACATATAAAGCGCCACTACGTGAAAGTCACTTAGATAAAGTCTACGAAAAAACATTTAAAATGTACTAAAAATAGTTGACGAGATGTTTTAGAGACGCGCGCGTTTTCCTATCTCAAAATTAAAACTATTCAAAGCTGAAGTAATCTTTAATCATTGATTAAAATACCTTGTTCTGATGGAGTTAAGGCCGTAAAATTCCAGCATTTCTTGCAAATTGCTTAATTTAAAAGTAGTTTATAGCAGTAAACTTGTAAATTAGTAGCCACCTTATGTATTTATTAAGATTGCTTTCCAATCTGGCTCGCATCCAAACAACTCTTTAGTAACGATTATATGTGTAATTTAGAACTATATTTTAATGAATTGGTTCCTACTACTACCACCCTCTTTGAAAAACTTTTTGTTAGTTGTTATTACGTTTTATGGGAATGGTAATTTTAGTTTCAACAGTGTATGCGTATAACTAACTTTTATCTAGATCTTTATACACTATTATACGTGATTATGTTTAATATATTCAACAAACCCTTTCTTTTTTCATATAGATTCACCTAAGAATAATTTGTTTTTTCAATGTATCTCATTGCAAATTTAATATAATGTTTAAATATAAATTATCATTTATAACTAAATATTATTTTATTAATTTGTTTTATAGTTAAAAAATAAATTGATATTGAACAAAAGCTTTTGAACATATATAGTTTCTGGCAGATATAGGTTCGGATGATCAACATTCATCAGAACGTGGTCTATTAAAACATTTAGTATTACTGAGATTGGTATGCATTAATGATATTAACCATACATATTTTTTAACAGAAATTGCTTATATTAAACTATTTTTGAATCATAAATATCTATCTATGTCTTGCAATATATACCGGGGCTGGTCGAAACGCTTTTCAGAATTTGAATTTCTTCGAAATGTTTAAGGTTCAATTAAATTTTTGTATGATATTAATAAATTTACAAACGATTTTTTCGTACAAGTACTTGTATTTTCCGGGAACCAAACTAATCGTGCGAACCGCTGTTTGGTCATGTCTGGTATATAATGTAATACAACCGCTAGTAAGTTTGTATCCTTAATGTCGTCTGACAATAATATATCTTCACTGTCGGTCACCAATTGTTAACCTATTGTAGATACTGTGTAGATGTTGTTTGGATCCATTAAGCAAATGACCAGATAAAATTGATTAACTAAAGTTACTGTGGAGATGAAAAATATTATACATTGCCACAGTCAATCACCTCTGTTTTGATGATCCAACAACGTAGTAGATATAGTTGGAATACAATCTACCGAAAGTTAAAATATGTTGACTGTAAGTAAGTAAGTATCTATATATTTGTGGCAATTACATCCCAGTTAATATTAAAATTTATCAAATATAGAACACATAAATATTAACTGAGGATTAATATTGTATCTGTTTCTTGTTTATAAATAAAAACAAAATGTATAATTTTAAAAATTTTAATTAATTGGAATTGACTAACAGCAAAAATTACAAAAAACGAGTTTTAGTTTTATTAATTCTTGGCAAATCAAATTAAATTAATATAGCTAGCTTATAATCCTAAATATTTCAATGAAAATAGTTATAAAATAATATGTAAGGTGTTCCAGAACACGTCTCTCAAAAAAATTGCCGAGGATAATTGGTACCATTTAAAAATGCAAGAATATAATTTACTACTGCCTCAATACCCTATCAGAGTTATACGATTTTAAATCTACCTGTGGTTTAAACATAACATTAACAAAATTAAACGTAACAAAATTAATCACAAAAATAATACTTGATCAGAAAGATTATTGTAATTTTGACACTGTTAGAAATAGTGAATATAAAACAATAACTGATAATTGTAAAAATAAAAGTTGCACTTTTAAACAAATAACTACTTTCAAAACAATTCAGCACACGAGCGTATAGAAACCATAGTAGAAAATGTTCTTTTGTCATAGTTTATGTTTTCTAATGTTATGAATAACAAACAACGTTTACATTATCAACATTTTGTCAAGTCAAAGTAGTGATGCTTTTAATCATAAGTGAGCAAAAAACTAATACCAACATAAATCCGATTATCATGACAGAAAACACTGATGAATATAAATGATGCGCTTTACTAACTTGTACTAAACATCGCTACTTTTCAATAAGAGATGATTAGTATAAATGCACTATTTTTATCTTTATGGCAACATCTGATAAAGATAATTTTTGATGTATAATCCACATACATATTACATTAAAAATGAATTAATGCAATTTAATAATGTCAATTATAATTTTTTTTAGCGAAACAGAAATGAAATTTGTTTAAAAGTCAATATTTTTATTGGGTTTTAAATTTGCGTTTTGAAAACTCTATACTAAGTATTGAATTAAGAAAATAATTGAGATTATAATCCAAGAATATATTTCTATAAATTTGTTAAATATTTTTTATCCTTATAAGGGATACTTTCTTATATTTAATATAATATATTTAATAATTTTTTTTAAGCAAACGTTTACTTTGCTTTTACAATACTAAATAGAAGTTGGGACCAGTTAATATTAAGCGAAATATCAACTTCTATACATTAAAAAAAAATAAATTGTTTTTGACGTTTCATGTAATTGTTTAATTTTACATATGTTTTTTTAATATTTTTTATGTAATAAATAAGGAGTATGAAAATTTATAAGCTATTTTTTAATCTAAGAAAAAAATGCCATAACAAATAATTTCATATTAATTTAAATTAGTTTGCGAGAAAGGAAACAGATAATATGATATTATATATATATATATATATATATATATATATATATATATATGTATACGTTTACTTGCGGGTATAATACTATACTTTATCTACGATTATCCATATAAATAATGTGTTTATTTCTATTTTGTACAGTGCAGGATGGCTACGTGCGCTTTTTTTGTGTGGTAACCACCAATTTTAGGGCCGTATTTTTAAAAGAGCTGCTGTACGGTAACATAATTTCTTTGCATTCTTTACATGCTAAACCATTTTTTGGGTAAAGAACAAAAGCAGTGACTATAAACAGGTTGGTGCCACAGTGCATACTGTCATCATAGAGTTTTGCAAAATGTCGGACGGTATTGGAATTAAATAAAAAGTTTAAAATCAAGTATCATGTTGCTAGAAGCGACAATAATCAAATGCAGACAATTGTTTTACTTTTTATAAGAGCTCACTTTTACATCGCATTGAAGCAGAGATAAAAGGAATAATTGATTTACGTGTGCCCTTGTAAAAATATAGTATATCTAGGTCTAGAACACCAATACAATTTACAGGCAACCAATATTACAACGCAAATCTAACCATAGAATCAAATACCAAAAATAATTTAAAATCAACTATTCAATTTCACGTTGCTACAATGAGCAACAATCAAATGCAGAATTTGTTTCTCTCTTTATAAAAACTGTTTAGTGCACCTTAGTGATTTCCGCATCGCATTCTAACAAGCGAGAAAGAAACAATTGATTTACGATTTTACGTCAACGCAAGTTATAAAGTCAAAGTGAGTGGTTATGTCCTTCTAGTAAACTATATATAATCGTTCGAACAATATACAAATTATCTACTTTTATTTTTATTTATTAATGATTTGTTGAAACACATGTTTGTAAATTTCTCATTTATAGAATTAAAAATATATTAAACTTTAAAAACTTGCAAAGCAATTTAATAAAGGAAGGTTATATGTTAATTTATCCAAGTGATTTTCATTTTCTGAAGTATGTATAAAAAAAATTAAACATTAATAAATTTTTGCATTTGTAGCAAATAGAACGCAAATATATTGTTGTCAATATGATTTTGAATGAACCGGGTATATATCTGAATAAATAGAAAATAATGATCAGGAACATAATTACTTCAATTATGAATTTATTTACTAGAATATTCATTTTTGAATCACATTTTATATTTTGTTGCAAATTACTATGTAAATAAATATTAATACCTGGATAACATAAAGGCTTACATCGTACTGGAGGATCAATGTTATTTACACTAAGTGCATACGACCGTGAGTTAAATTGACGGGATAGTTTTAGAGACGACAAGATTCTTTACTTTAGAGTTCCACGGGGAAAAATGCATCCACGAGAATATGAAAAATATTTATGGTTATTTGAAAATATATAAATAAAATTCTTCAAGCGGCTAAAGGTGTCTGTCCGGACAGCGTGGGTTTGCTTTTTTTGTTCTTTCATTCTGAAACAATAAAATTAATAACGTACGATAAGATCGTACTTGTTATTAACAAGATATATCCATAATTTTTCTTACTTTTTTTTGTTTGAAACCTTACCTGTTCCTCGGCCAGATGTGCTTCGTAACGTGTTTACTCGAAATTAAATTAAATCCTCTTTTTATTTTTTATTTCTGTTCGACTGATTTATTCCGAATAATGTGACAAAATAACCGTTAGTGAATGCCGCACAACGTGGGGCCGAATGCGACAATTTAATAGAAATATGTTTCTGCAACAAAAATATAATCCTCCTTTACAATGCATTACATGACCCCCATTTATACTATTTAATCCAGCAAAATTTACGAATGCATGCTTCGTTAAAAATTAAAAGAGCCAAGAAATTAAGTGAAAATGATGATTGAAGTTTTAAATATAGATTAGTTTTGGTTAGGTTTGAACTCTTGACATTTTACCGTTCCGCATACTTAATGTAACTTGATATTAGTAATTACTGCAGCCAGATCTGTTTTGTTATTTTTTTTTAGAAAAAAATTAAATCCAGATGTGTTTCATTCATATCTAATATTATATGTATGATACATGATGCAGACGACTGAATGACTAATTGGCGGACAAGCTTGGAAGCCTTGGCTATACAAATGGTTCTATTGTGATGATTAATTACCTCAAGCTTTATCGTAACTCTTTGGTAAGCGATACCTCTGTAAATAAACGGACACATATTTTGTAACAACGAACTTTAAGCTCCGATGATGAATGAAACACATATTCACCACTTCAATTTAATATTATAATAATTTATAGCAATTGTATAAATGATTTAAAAAATTATTATGACGAATGATTATATTACACGATTTTATTTGAAGTATATTGCTACATGAAATAAATTTTATAAAAAAGCTGAAATTTCTATCGACGAAATCATCGATAACGATTTGGGTACTGTATGAGAATAAAGGTATTTCATTTGTATTAAAAGCTGTTACAGATCATAATCTGTATATTTTTTGTAATAATAATTTCCCTTTGTAATATCTTTGATCTAATTCCAGAAGGGGTGGATATAAAGAATAAACTAGAAAGAGATGACGTCTCTATAAAACTGGTAGTATCACAATACAGAGATAGTGTAAACAATATGACAAGCGGCTAATTCGGCGTGAGGGTAGAATCTGCTTCCCCCTGGCGAGCGATTTCACGGGCCGCGGCACCCGAATACCCGCCGCTTTTTGTTGCGTTCGGTGACACTGCTCAGAGCCACTAATAGAATGCATTTCACGGTACAAACACATGTTAGCTTTCCTAATATTAGTATTCTAGTTGTCTAGTATGCGAGCAGTCACAGTGACAACCACATACACCCAGAACGACACGATACGGGCCGACCACCTGCATTGAGTATGCGCTATTAGTATCATAAGTTGCCAGCCGTTCCTAATTACCAAACACTGACACGGTGACACTCACACTTGTCATAAGCAAGTGAGATGCTCATTTGTCTGAGCGTCGCGACGCGAGTCGCCGTCACAATTCCAACCCCTTTATAATAATTAATATAAGGCATATTCATCATCCGAGGCTCATTAACTTCTAAAAGGACCAATTTACAAGTTGTCCAGGAGGTCGCTCGCAGACGGTTATTCTTCCATACGCCGATTTATATTCGCAACACGTCTACACATAACTCTTATTTAACTTCATCAGTTTCATAGGGGAAATTATTTTTAATATTTATGTCTCACTGTCAATGCTATAAATGCCTGGCAGTTTTATTAGTTCTGCTTGGTTAGAGCTACACGCACAGCTAGTCGCAGTGTCTTTCACTCAGCCAAGATCAACACCGCGTGCTAATCTTTAAGATTGCATTACAAGTGTAACTTCAAACCGAGAGATAGCCATAAATGCTAGTTATTCCACGCTACCTGTACCGTTTAAATGCGATTCTAGTATAAATACAGCTACCAGTTGCCCCTGCCTTATCGATTTCTTTTACGTTCCTCCGGGACAATCATGCAAATAACTAACCCCAAAAATACAAACCTTATATTGCAATATTATATTTTCACTATTTATTTAGCTGCTGAATATAGGATATATTAGCATGCTGGCGCTACGCCAGCGGCAGTTCGAATTTCATATTTACTAAGCTAACATTGGGTTTGTCACTTTATACCGACGCCTCGAGACGCGCTTTGTTGCAACATTTTCAGCATAACGGCAACATTGCAATGTTACTCTTAAAACTGGTGTCGTTAGTATTAATGGTTCCACCTGACCACCATTGAGCATACCCATGGTGGTCGGAACTCCAAGAAATCACTCAAAGTATTCTTTTGTGAACTAGTAAATTAACAATTTTGGGAAGCAATAAACATTGAACGTCTTATTTCTTTCTTTTACATTTTTTAACAACAGTTGACTGTTCGGGCGAGAAGTTGTTTCATGTGTGTATTGATATTAACTTTGTTACCATTTAAATGTACGCGCACATAAATAATAACTAAAATGATCCGTAACATTCGTTATTTGGAGGGGAAGAAAGCTTCTTTGGTAAGCGAAAGTATTTGTTTGCTAACAGATAAATAAATGAGTCGCTTTCTATTTGATTAATTATTTTTTTTATAACATAACAAAATTTTATAACATCTTACTAACGTAACCACTTATTCATTTAATTAATTTACGCATAGCTAAAAATCATTATTGCTATATATTGCTGTTAAGGTGTGTGAATGCTCTACGGATAAATTTACCCCAAAATACAAATAAATGCATGTCTTAAATCATTGGTAATACGAGACGGCTGTTTGCATTCACCCTCACATACACACACCCATATGGAGTTAATCATTCGGAATTTTAAAAATATGTTTCCATACATTTGGCTCGTGCCACGAAGTCTTAATTTTTGTCGAAAAAAGCGAATTGTGTATCCGGAAAGCCTGAATATTTAATACTAAAGATTCGTATTAGGGATGCACATCAAATGGGCCAGAAAACTATGAGAGTATCTGATTAAAAATATTGGATCATATTCTCGAGACTTTCTTATAAGACTACATGTATTAATAAAACTAGATTTATTGTTATTTCGAATACTGTTTACTGACATCAAATATATGTCCTTTGTTTTTACTTCCAGCCTACTTGATCGCGCGCCGCATACATATATACATATAAAAAAACTTTTTAGGGAAATGGAATTTCATAATGTCCCCTTTCTTTGTTCGATCTCATAACAAAAGGATGTATTCAGATTGTCCACATTGTCGTCTTTATTGTCATCTCATAGAAAAATATCAAATACTACAAGTACTAAAGGTTGACAAAATGTACGCAAACGCCCCGTTGGTTTCTTTGATAATATTTAGGTAATAGCAAACCAATGGGGCGTATATATTTCAACCATCATTTGTAAAACTCAACAGTCAGATATATTCAAATGATAAATCATGAATGGGATTTTTCATTCTTATTTAGACTTGTTTTTATGTTATTAGTGTCGCTCACTCGTAGCACTTGATAAGCTTACGTCGGACTTTTCAAAGCAAAGAACAGCCGGTCAAATATTGCAAGGTTTTATTTTTGAAGAAAACGTTTATAAATTAAATAATTAAATACCTAATGCAAAAACCACTCCGTTCATTATCAATATTAATAAAAAGTAAATAATAATTTTATACAACATATTACATGTAAATTTTGAGAATACTGCATGATTTGAATCAAGACTTATTAGCGTGCTTATAATGCGAAGACAAACATGTCAACATACTACAACGAGGAAAAATTGGAACGCATTCAACTCCATTCTATATTCAATGAACCCGTATTGCTGGCAGATGCTGCTATATACATATATACAATTCATATAAAATTCAATTAGATTAACGATTAATAAATTTATTTGCACTTAAACATTTTAAATTAAAATATTATAAATAATAATAATAATAATATTTTTCTAATTTATAATAATTCATTTTATATATAAAATTATCAGTACCATATAAGAATGGTAGTGATGCATTAAATAAAATTAATATCTGACCCTGCCCTATTCACGCTTGCGCCCTTTGATCAGACCGACGAAAAACGTCTCATTTAAGTGAAATATACATCTTTATTGAAATAGAGTCGCGTGCTATGGCAAAAATGGCGTGACAACATTCAGTTGAGTTTTCTACCCGAGCTGTTATATTTAGTGAAACACTCGGCTTTGGCGGTTACACCACACATTGACGTGAAAATCAAACGTCACGATATTGTCTTGTTATTTGACGCCCTTTTTATCGTCGTTCACCCGCGATATTTAAATTCACACTTTATTAACATGCCCAAACAGCATGTTACATTTCATTATAAAGTAGCAGACGTAAAAATAAATTGATCTCTCTCAATATCGGGCACGAAGAAATGGAATTAAAGGAATCCTCGAATAGGTCCAAATTATATAATCCGGAATGAAATTAGAGTCTGCAACACCGTCTTTGACATAAATCAATTTTCTACAATCATCAATTAATTTTACCCAATTAAATAAAATTATTCCTCAATCGTTATAATTAATCTTCATTTGCCATCAATATAACTTACATATGACATCCATCAAAATTATGTCTGCAATTAGAAATTGCATTTATATTTAATTGCATTAATATGTATATATTCTGAAGCTGTTTATGTTTAATAACCACAGTTGTAAAATCTATTTAATATTTGTGAAACAATTAACTTCTACTAACAACTAGCACGCCAGAATAAAAGTTTAACCACTAAAAAAGGGTTAAGGATTGTGTTCAATAAAATAATAAAAATGAACTAAAAGCTCTTATTTTGGGCTTTTATTGGTACTGGTTCTATAAAATCTACCTGAAATGGGTGTATGTAAGTTATTTATCACAAATGCTGGTATTGATGGTATTTCAAGGTTTCGAATTATCATTTTTGGACCGTAAAAACCTTCTGGATTGTATTCTCGATCTTCACTAATTGATCGGCATTTCTTAATAACAAACTTTTGAATTGATAACTTAAGATATGTATAAAATTTAACATCATCTGTAATCATTAATATTTTTCATTTAACTAAACTACATATGGACGACAGCCTGGAGCCCGGCAACATAAATCAAAAATTGTATATTCCCTTCTAACATCCCAGAATTATTATTTTAAGTGTTTATTTAATGTAAATATTTTGATTATAAACACTTCGTGGATGACTAGTTCTTTTGTATATCGGCATAAACTGTAAAATATGCATTATTGTCACGACATGATTTTATGGATCACATATGGCATAAATATGGGGAGGTATGTTTAACACAATTCGGACTTATTTTATTGATTATTTAATGTGATCCATCCATACGTTATTCAATGCAACTGTTGTCTACAAAAAACGACAATGTCACCAAATTAATTACCACTTGAAAATACATCGTTACGCCAGCATAATCTTTTAATGCTTTTTTTTCCATTTGTGAATGACGTTGAAAAATTCATGACTTTTATTATTAGTAAACATAATTCAAAAATGTGTAGAGTATTTGCGAGAATAATGAATATCTTAAAATTCAAATGGTTGAATAATTTCCACAGAGTTGGTGGTAATAATCTTTAAGAAAATCTTTAGGGTTGGTGCTTTTATATAAATGCATGGATATACTAAATATTAATACAGTTTAGAAAATGGATTATATATCAATTTTGTACTAAAATAACATTCGAATATGTACAGCGGGTAAAATATATTAAATATGAATCTGCAAATAATATATTTACATATAAAGGTTTTAAAATTTATAAATGTATATTATATGGAAAAAATATATACGAGGTATCAATAGTACTTTTTCTCTCCCGCCAAAAAAATCTAGCTATTATCTATTTTTTTCTGTATTGTACATAACCATTTTATTGATTTTTTTTCGTAAACGTTTGTAATATTTTGGAACTTGAATGTCTAAGTTAAATATGTAAGAATTATATTAATTAAATTTTGAATTTTATTATGCTTTGTAGCAATTTTTTACTCAATATGTTTATAGGAAAATGTTTGGTCCAATTTATTGCATATCTCGGTTAAATATAGAACTCTTTTTTAATGCAAATGTTTTATATAAAATATTTGCAAATAACAATTATTTTTTATTTATTTCAAACATAAATCTATCTTATCTTAGAGATTTCAATTTTGTATTAAAATGAGCATATATTTAGT
>JARJEC010150248.1:0-18382 GCA_030264575.1 Tachinus sp. AB-2021 | reverse complement strand
TTTTGACCGCACATAGCGGCCTGAAAGTGTTTGACATTGAGAAATTGGCACCGTCACTGTAGCTACACATTACATAAATAAATTAAATATTGCTTCTGCCTAAAAAATGTTGTGTTCACCACGGCCGAAATACCTTTAGCTGTCCTCGCCTAATGTGCTCGCGTCGCTTGCTACGCTCGCTCTTCTCGCAACTATCAGACTTGTCCAGCAAAATAGCACTTTCTGGCCTTAATAAACAAATAACTATTGTTTTTCAAGGCCAGAGAGTGCTAGCAAGCAAGGCAAGCATCAGGCGAGAACAACTAAAACCATTTCGGCTGTGGCGAACACAACATTTTTTACGCTGTTGCAATTTACATTTAATTAATTTATGTGTTATGACTTATGTAGCTATAGTGACAGTAAAAAATTTGTAATGTCAAATACTTTCAGACTGATATATGCGGCCTGAAAGTATTTTGCAGTAGGGAACTTTCAGTTATGTAATTACAAACGCAAACTTTCAGGATCCAAGTGCGGCCAAAATCATTGACTTTCGTTGTGACATATTCGCCTAAAAATAATTATTGTATAAATGTCTATTAAAATAATTGCACGCAAATGTCAAAAAATGTTGTTATAGGTTTGCATTGCTCTGTAATGATGTTATAAATTTCAAACTGTAATATCTCACTTTAGATATATATATACACGGGACTCTTCAATAAATAACACGTATATCCCATATATTTCCTTTATTTAATATTATGTAACGCTGCGCGCGACTCACAATATCGCGTACAGTTTTAAATTATATAAAATCAAATATTTCTTAAAAACATTTCATTCCTTCTCTCTTAACAAAAACTTAATATTGTAATCTAATTGGTGGTTTCCTACAGCGTTGAAGACGTTGTGGAATCTCTACTTGCAATGTATCTGAAGTTAAAATAGAAACTTGATCAGAATTTAAGACAGTTAAAGTAATTATCGACTTCTTCGAAATATTTTTTTGCAAATTTTTTCTCTCCGTTACTACATCAATTTCAGATTCATTACTTAACTTTACAACTACATTTGAAGTATTTTCTTGAATTGCAGATTTTTGTACTTCAATTTTATTACAATCTACTTTCAATAACTGATTAACGTGGCGTTTTCACGCCAAATCACTATCGCTCACTTCCACATAATACATAACATTTCAATATCTTAACAATTTTTGTAGACACCCATTTTAGTTTAGCACTTCTATAATCTGTAACTAACACTTTTTCTGCAAACTGGAATTTCATCTACCTCTTTTCTTTAAAAATTTTACAATTTCGTGCTTAAGCTGATATTAGATTATGTTTAATGTCATGAGTCTTAGATTGTCTGGCATTATCATTTGGTTTGGTATTATACAAACGTGTACGTAACTACAAACGAGAGGTGTTTCTCCCGTCGAACAATGCTGTACGCTAGTAAAAATCTATTTAATCCTTTTTTAAAATTAAACATATCTCCTTTACAATATTTTTTACTTCCTTTTAAAATATATCTTTTCATTGTCTTGACACTATTTTTGAAAAAACTATTTGAATTTGTTTGATACGGCGGTGATGTTAAATATTTAACATTGTTTATGGTTAAAAAATATTGAAGTTCTTTTTATGGGAATTCGTTTATCAGACACTAACAATTTGGGTAAACCAAATCTCGCAAAAGTTTCACGTAATTCTGTTATTGTATGTTCAGTTGTTATTGGCGTTATTACAAAGGTTTCTAACCATTTATAAACTGCGTCTGTATTTATTAGAACATCTTTTCTAAAAATTGAACCTAAGAAATCTAATTGAATTCTATCCCATACATGTTGAGCAATAGGCCAACTTTGCAATTCTATCCTTTCAGCGTTTGCTCGAAATTCGTGACAAATTTCTATTTCTAAAGACTTGCAGAGTGTTTCTATATCTCTGTTAAGTGATGGCCACCATACATAAGACCTTGCAAAAGATTTTGTTTTTACTATTCTTATGTGAGTATTATGAAGTTCTGTTAAAACTACATCTTTTAATGTTACAGAAACCATTACTCTGTGACCCCACAACATAACGTAATTGTCCATTGTAATTTCATTTTTTCTTAAGAAAAATTTTAATTCTAATGAACTTTCTTTAGGCCAGCCCTTTAATATATACATCTTTACTTTTAATAGTAAACTATCTTTTAGCGATTCAAATCGAATACTTTTAAAATTTATTGATAATTTTGGACTACCTAAATTATTAATGTATGATAACTCTCATCTTTTTCTCTTATTTCATTGTCTCTAACCGGCAATCTTGATAAGGAGCATAATTTTTATCTGATTTTACATATTTTATATTAAAATTAAATCCACTTCCACAAAAATAATGCATATCTTTGCAGTCTATATGCTGCCAAGATCGGTATACCTTGTTTTGGTCCAAATATTGAAACTAATGGTGGATGATCAGTATAGAAATTAAATTCGCGGCCATATACATATTGATAAAATCTTTTAATACCGCATACGATTGCTAACGGTTCTTTTTCTACTTGAGCATAATTTTTTTCGGCTGCTGTCCATGTCCGCATCATGCATAAGCAGTCGGTTGGTCAACAGCTTTGCGACAGAATTGCTCATAAACCAAATTGTGACGCATCTACTATTACATTTAGTGGAAGATCTGGGTTATAATGTGTTAGCAAATTTTTTGACATCAAAATATCAGTTTTTGCGGATTCAAAAACACCTCGTCGCCAATGTAATATCTCACTTTAGATATTTCAAGATATCTTAAAGACAGACACAGATTTAGATTGATCTAATGAGAAATAAGGCACATCTTTTATTGTCTTAGCGGATTGCAGCTATAAACAATACCAAACACAAAAGTATTTGTAATATTTCCCAACATTTCTAATTCTAAACATCAAAGGATAAGTTTACCAAAATCTGCTTTTATCTCAAATGTATTTAAGTTTAAAGGGAAATATATTTTTAAATCGTATAAAATATTTTGTTGTGTACTTTTCTTCAATCATATCATCTCATTCTTAATTTTTCTTGGTTCAATTAGACTTTATTATTAATATTCTATTTCATTTGCTTAGTAGACCTCATCTCTATATCTTTGAGGTTATCTTTGACGAATTTCTTTTTTTTTTTAATTGTGCTATCGATTTGTTTTGGTCTGCATTTCTAATATTGCTATACTATTAGTCTGAATCTCGGTTTTTGTCGAACGTTACAGAGATTCAGTAGAAACTGCAATCACGGTGTGAATATAATAAGCAAATAATAGTTTTATTTCTATTCTTGTATTATGAATTATCCCGTAGAAATGACCAATTCTATCAATCAATTTTTTAATTACTTGCTTTATTCCTATCTTTTCAATTTTTGTAATTCCTCAGGTAGTTTTAAAAAATTTCATTTCTATTGCATCTATTTTGCCTTAATTTTTTTAATTTATTTAACACCGTATCTTTCTTTATCATTATACTTTAAACTATTGCTCTATTGATCCAGATTATGTATGTTTTGTAAGGAGCTTGTTTCATAGCAGTAGATTTGGCTATTTTATTTATAGACCCGCTTTTAATTTAGTTTATGGTTTTGGTATTATGATTCCTATATATTTAAAATTTGCAATTTTTTAAATTTTATTTAGTTATGTTCAATGTTTTGTTAAAAGTTTTTTAGTTAGAATTTATATACTTATTTCTTTAGTTTTCGAGACATAAAGCTAACATTGTCGTTGTTTTTTCCAATTATCATATGGTCATCTTTTAAGCTTATTGAGCGTTATAACTATTTTCTTTTTTATAGCTTTAATTGCTACTCTGCAAATATATTAAATAAAGTTGGCGACATGAGACAGCATTTGGTAATTTTACATATTTTATCTATTTTTATTTGGCAGTTTCTATGAACGATTGTTATATTCGCATTTGCTCCATGGTCTTCATTATCATCTAATAATTCTTATACATGTTTTAGCCCAACAAACGATAAGTGTGCATCTCTATTTTTGTCATTATCTTTTCTAGACCTGATAAAAGTAATATGATAATCCTTCGACTGTAAAATTTGACATGATTTGTTTTTCTGGTAACTGTTTACTCATTTTTTGTATAAGCGACCCATTTTCAAGAACTATCGCTTCTATATTGATCCCTTTATAATTCTTGGGTTTTTGTCCTCATATTATTTTTATGTTATATTGGTCATTTTTCATTATTTTTGTAGCTTTTCTACATTCAGTGCTTTTTGCATTATTTGATTCACAATGTATGCCAGTTGTTTTGAATTCACGTTTGATAATTTCTGATTCAATTCTTTCAGAGAAATTCTTTGAAAATTTAATTGCTTTTTTAACTTAATTCTGATCAAATTCTATGGATTCTGGTTTGTTGGCATAATATTTTTTAGGTTTCTGTTTAATAAATACTCTTGTTTGATTGATTTTTTATAGTATTAAGCATCTATAAAAACTTTGAATTAATTGTTTTTTCGATGTATTGCAAGTTTTCTTTCAGTTCTTTTTTCTTTTGTTTTACTTTTTAGTTTTTTTCTTTCTACTTTTATTTTGCCTTTCTTTAAATTAGTTTTAAATCTTTTTATTTAATTTTTTTATTTGATTTGGAAATTTGGCTGTGTGATGTTGGTTGCCTGAAGAATATATAGCAATTTTTAGATAGTATTTGTTCACATTAAAATATTCAACAAGTTTAATATTTCATAAAACTTTTTGTTATTTAGCTCATAATGTTTTTTTTGCAAATATGTTAATATATTTATCTAAATTTTACAACATTTATTGTAGGGCAAAAGTTGCTTCACGGATATAAATTTAAAAAACATTTAAAAAAAATAGTTAGTAGATTATACATGGCATCGATAATAATGTGAAATTTACTTTATTACGATAAATAATTGATAATAAACTTAGACAAATTGTTTTAAATGTGTTAATTATCTTTAAAAATATCAGGAGTTGAAGATTTCGGGTTTTATATTATAAAATTTACAAACAAGCATTATTCATTCTTTCTTTATGTTGATTTTTTTAAAATATAAAACAATCAATTATTTTAAATGAATTTCCATTATGTACGTTGAGTACGTTTATATCTTAGCATTCATTATTAATGGTTTACTATGTATAATTACATAGCAATATTCATATAATGTTAATGTATTTTCCAATCCTTGTAACTGAACACTTGTATAATATAAGTAATCTGTAAACACTATTGTTTCAATATTGACTATACTACAGGTAACTCGTCTCTTTGCAATTTTCTATATAAGAAAATATATAGTTTTTTTTTTCAAAAATAGATTCCGAATATGAAAAGAAAGTATTTACGATTGCCTTTTATTGCGGTTATAATTTGTCACTTATACTGGTAGTAAGTAATCTGCCTCTAAATCATATGACAAAATACTTACATCTGTGAATGAAATTGAGCCGAACCTCCTCGTTATACTATATGCATAAAAAGTTTCAGGTATGAAAGCATCATAAAACTGTCTTCTCCTCGGTGCGCATTGAAAGTTTGCATCCGCATCCTGTTAAGTTTCCGTCTTTAACATTCCTCTATAAATATAAAGAGGAACAGATGAAGCGGTGGAGGCAGCGGTGTAATGAATTAGTAAAAAATAGTTATTTTGACGTGCGTGTGTTATACAAACCTTAAAAATGGGGAACGTATTGCTTGTTTTCATTTTTGAAACGTATTATACAAATGGGTTTATTTTAGAGAACATTTCTTAGGGAGTTTTTATACAGAGCAGGGATGTACTTAAAAATATTTTGCTGTTGCACATGGTGTTGACTTTTGATGATTTGTTGCCGCTTTTTATCTTACGCTATCTTGTAGTTTTCTGGGTTTTCTTCTATAACTTGACCTTACACAAGTTGTGTTAAGTAACAATGCGATAAGTGCAATACGTCATGGTAGAACATATGTCTATGACTTTATGGTCCGTACTTGCTCACCGTAACTAATCGAGCACGGTTCTGTTCCTGACAATCCTCACATGAATTATTCACGCGGTGGCTGAATCGCCGAGCCAGGCGATCGCCGTTCATTGCAATTAGACAATAGTGGACAGATTTAATATTATGGATTGGGCATTTGTATTCCGCTGGAATTGAATCCTATTGTTCACATGATAAACTTATGAGACGGACTTTGTCATATTAGCTTGTCTATGTCATATTTCCTTTTGGTATTAATATATTTTGCTTTTTTAGTCATCAACCGCACAAAACATTTGTTGTTCTGGCGGGTTCTTAATTTATTTCATTCAAATACATCGAAGCCATTTATGTTTTACATTATTCCAAATTATCATTAGATCATTAATAAAATTCGGAATCTATAATTTCTTATACCCACAGTGGTATATAAACGTATAAAACAGTAATTTCTACTGAATTTCACGTAGCTTATTAAATTATTAATAATGCACACGGTATGTTTGTTGTGTTCATATTTTTATAGTTACAATATAAATTTAATTAGCGGATGTCGTTCGTTTTAACCTACACGACACATATGTAAAAATATTCTCATATAAGATATTTTTACATGCAACAAACGAGGGAACATTTACAATAAACATGAACCTCGACACTTCTGCAACTTTCAAGTCTGCGAACATCGTAAAACAGCACAGACCATGAAACACGCTTAAGACTTGAATGTGTTAGATAGCGATGAACATTGGGGTACAGATCTAATGTTTGCAGTTCTCACTGCATTATAAGCTGTATTTACATACACGAATTATCCACGTATTTATTTGACTAACAGTTTTATTCAGGGTGCCATTGTTATGGTTTGTGTACGTGGTTTTGTCAGTAATGTCAGATATTACTATTAATCTTATGCTGGGGAGACTAGGTTCAGTTGTGTAGTTAACACTGACTAAATTTATGCAATGGTAAATCCATTAAATATGATTTAGTATTTACATTAATAATAATAAATATAAGTAAAATTTATTATTGAATTTTCAAGGAAATTTTTTAATAAATATTTAATACAATGTAGCTATATATTATTTTGACTATAAATAAATTTATTTGATTTTGATTATTAAATTGATTAGATATGATTTAGTATAAATTAGTAAACATAATTAGCATAATTCGTATAATTTACCCTACATTGAAATTGTATTTAAAATAGAATTGGTTAATTGAATAAAAGGAATGAGTATAATTATATTTATTAAAGTGTTAATTCAAATTTCGTGCGTGATAGACGTGTGTCTATCCATATTAAAGTGCAGCAAATCTAAATAAAGTGAAGTTGAACATGTTTTAGAAAAGTAAATGTCAGTCACGTGGAAGATTTAAATTTGTAAATTGGTCAACCAGATAAACTTGTATTATAGTATTATAAATATTATAGTTGTTGCCTGTGCACATACTTATTTACTATACTGGGTGACAACTGAAACAGGTGGCGCGTACCTGTTTCAGTTGTCATCTTTTTTATTTATGAATATGTTTAATGAAATTTTTATGGATGAAAATACATCAGAAATAGCATCAAATTTGTTTTTTTTATGGAACACCTAGCATATTTTTGCAATTTTGGGTTTGTTGGTAGATTTTACGTATAAATCCAAATTTTCTAACGTTTTAGTAACCTCATTTTGAAAAAAAAAAAATTGAATTTTTTAAAATGTTTTATAGCAACAACATCTTAATACAATGAGATTATTTTTAAAAAATACAGCTTAGCTACATTATTCAAAATTGGGGGTTTTGCGCGATTTTATAAATAATTAGTATTTAGGTTGTAACTTATTTTTTCAACCCCCTTGGTAACATGGTATCACGTAAAAGTAATTTTTTTTGCTATCAAACAACACAAAAATACTTGTTTTGCAGTATGAAGTATTAAAATAGTTATAAATTTCTTGTGGCATAAATTTTTTTTAAAGAAATGAGGTTATGTTACCAAAACCGCTGAAAATTAGGATTCATATGTAAAATAGATTAATAAATAAAAATTTGCAAAAAAATACAATGTCCCATTTAATATTACAAAATTGATCTTATTTCCTGTTAGACTAAACACGATATTTTTCAAACAGTTAAGTAGAGTCTTATAATGTATTTTAATCCAAAACCATTTCATAAGAAAATATTTGTAAGTAAAAACCAAATGGGGCCACACCTGTTTCAGATGTCACCCGGTATATTATATTACGAACAACAATTTGTAAACAATAAATTGATTAAACTAATCAAAATTAATTAATTAATTAATCAAGTACTTCATTAATATTTAAATTTCAAATGCAAGAACCTATATTAGACAATCTCTAAATATAATATATGGGATAAATAATTATGAATAGATAGATGAATTTAGACTTGGATGATAGTGCAAAACATATCCTATATACTATACACCGTATAGTTTTTTGGACGTCAGTTACATAAAATTTACGTTTCAATACATCAATTATTATATTACAAAATATAAGTTAAAATCTTATGTAAATAATGTACAATAAAAACGTAAATTATATACAAATTAGTTTACGTTTTAAATTTGACTTAATGTTATTTTTAATTAAATATATATATTCTGCAGCGTTAAAATAACGTACTATAATTTGCGTAAAGTTTACGTAAAGAATTTGCATTTTACTAAATATATGCAATGAGTATACGTAGTGTTTGTGTTGTTAGTTTATATCAACGTTAAAGCTTATTTTGACCAATATATTAATAATAATATTTTACTATAAATGACGGGATCATATGGTAAGTAACCAAAATTATTATTTATTATTAACCGACTTTTAAGTTTTATTTATTTGCATATTGAGGTTGTGTCTTTTGCAGTTTTTGTTGAATACGTCCTTATACTCATATGCATTGATACGTAACCTATCATATTATGTTATTAAATGCAATCTGAAGTGAACTTTATAATTATGTTTATTATTGTTACTGTTTCCGAATTTGTAGTATTAATGTATATAATTGATTTTTTATAATTTGTGACAGATTGCGTTGCCACAGCAGCAATTAATTTTTACATTGCCTGTTTTTATTTACACACATAACCCATTAAATTTTTTTTAATTGATGAATATTTGTTTAAACTTTTAGGGGCGTTCCTCAGGACAGCAACTTGACTGCACGGTATAGTTTGCGTAACACACCGTGCCCTGTCTACACAATTCAGACATGTATGCGTAAGCTACAGTCCAGTCACAATCTTTTGGCCAACACGTACTTACCTACAGGGTTCCCTTTCTGTACAAGTTGTTTGCCAAAAACACTAATAAATATTGCTCAAATCGCATTTTAGTGATAAATTCAAATCTATTCTTATACATGCGCTTGATGATCATGACAATAAAATGGTACAAATACTGCGGCCCAGATTTATGTTATTCCTATCTCGATAACATGTTTTTCGTTCTGTTGAATGAAATTATTCCGCTTCTGTTTTTATTACTGCGATAATATATCATAAACCTTGTCATTCAAATATTTTTGGCAGCAAATTATATATATATATATATGTATATATATATATATATATATATATATATATATATAATATTTTATTTGTTTATAGAGCAGAAATATTTTAAAAATCCTAAAAATGCATTAAAAAGTTTGATTGTCCAAAAGGGAGACCACATAAAAATCAAAATTTACATCTCAATTTTGCCTTTTACATAATTTTTTGCAATATATTGCCAATACTGCCAACCCTTACGTGCTGTAATGTCAGTTAATTTATTTGTTAATAATGATGATAAAACAACTCACAAAACTGTACATTGATTCGAGCCCTTTCCATACGACACAATCAATGCCGTGCACACCTAGTTTGCGTGGCCTTTAACAGTCCACAACCCGCGCTGCGCTCATGGAACTGCACGATATACAGTTTTCACGTCCACACACACGGGCTTTGGTATGCAAACCGGCTTGTGCAGGCAAAATTTAAGTAAAACATGTACGTGTGTATGACCCATTAATAGAAAATATAACATAACTGACATTTTCCAAATTTAAAAATTATTAATTATGCCATATCGCTCCTTAAATTTATTATTTTATAATAAATTTTAAAATAATAAATTTCAACAGATTTGCGTAAATAAATTGGAAATTATTAATCCAAAATTTGCATGATCTACAAATGCAAATTTTGCGCAAAGTTTACGTTTGTTTCGTCAATAATATCAATAATATTTTTAATTTTTTTTTTCAAATTGTAACAAACAACTAGCTTGTTGCAAAATTTTAAATAATGTAAAACGTTTAATTTTAAAATATTATGAAACTTTGAGATATGTAGAAGTAGACTTAGAAATGTCTAGAAAAGTCAAAATATCTGCAAAATATTACGTTGATTAAATAAAAAGAGAGACTGACGTTAAAAAAAATAAAAATGTTTGTTATACGAACGCCCTTTATATAATATTTTAAAATGCTGCACATGAAAACTTGGTAATAAAGTCTAAAATATCATTTGGATGTTTTAATGAAGAATTTTATTATTTAAAGAAGTTAGTTAGTTTTTTCTATAAAAAACACAAAATATAATTTATGTAGTACTTTTTTTTAAATGAAAAAATATTAAAATTATAATATTTTATTATATTAAGTAACCAAAATATGTTTTATTTATTTTTTATAGAGCTAAAATATAATCGCACTCTTAGGCAATCAAAAGCTTGCATTTGTATTAATATTAAATAATCGTATTATTACTTAACATATAAATTCATCATTGAATTGATTTATTATAATATGATAGAAAAGCACTATAAAAAATACAAAATATGAAAAATATGTATTTAATTATTTTCTTTTGCATATTATTTGCATATATTAACATACTTGAACAAATAGTTTGCAATTAGTTATAAAAATGTAAAATTAATTGATATATTTATTATAAAAATTGGATATAATATGCATAATGTGTGAATTTAATTATAAATTATGTACGTAGTTATAATTGTATTAGGCTTCAAATACCATCTAATTAAAAGTATATATAATTATTTCTTATAATAATTAATTATAGGACTAATCCATAACCGCTATAATTACATAGAATACGTTATTAAAGTACTTTTGTAAAACAAACTTATCTATATTAGTCAACTTTCACTACCTGTTCAATAATAACTTAATTATAGGTTGATATTACTATATTAGTTAAAATAAAAAAACTAAACATGGCCTTTTAAGAAAACTGTTCTAAGTAACTATTATGTAATAATAAATTTAATAAAGATTTTATTTATAATAAAATCATAAATTATTATTTTTGTATTAATATTTATGTTTAACGGTGATTAAATGATAGAAATTACATGATGATTTTTAACCGTTTTACACAGAAATGTTTCGGATACGCAAACGAAAGTTACTACTGTGATTTATAAGTTTAGTTTGAATGTCGGTTCTCCAATATTTTTATAAATAGTAAATAATTTTCGAAAATTATGTTTTTTTGTTGAAAATTAACAATTACAAAAATGTTAGTATACATACATCAGGAAAAAAGTGTGCAGCATATAGGAAAATTTTTTTTGTGCATTTCACAGAAAATTTTATTATTTAGGAAAAATTGTGCAAGTTTCAAAATCAATTTAGCTTAATTTAAATATACCAATTTAATTTGGAAAAGTACTAGATAACTAAAGCAAGAACGTGGATACTTTCCTTATAAAAATTTAAATTTTGAAATTAAACCCATATATGCAAAAACCTAAAATTAAAATTAAAATCAAAAATAACAGAAAAGAATTCTTTTCTGGCATTGGAATTGTTTAAAAAGACAAAACTAATACACAAGAAAACAAAAATTAAGGTAATTTTAGAAATATCGTTGTTTTCAGATTTTGATTATTTTGTATTTATTCTTATTAAATATCGACGACTTTTTATATTTGTAAGAAATTGCAGGAGTATTGACACAGGCATAACTTTTTCTAACTTTAATTAAGCGAATAATTAAATTTGATTTTATCTCATAAATTAAAATTAAAGTAGAAAAACGACAAAACCATCAAACTACACGGATTATCAATAATTGAAAAAGTAAACTAAACCCAGCTGCTACTAATTCAGTTGTCAAAGTATTTAAAGTACACAGAAAATTTATTTCAAGAATTTGGAAAGCCGCAAATTGAAATTTTATCTAAAAAGTAAAGTACTATAGTCCGTATAATTATAGAACTTGATCGTATAAAGTTTAAAGAGTTTGAAACCCATCTCATTGATCGATAAACCATTGAAACAAATAAGCACTGACATAAGGTTGCCACAAGCTAAAAATATTTGGTAATGCATGACGAAACATATTTATTGCTTGTTGCAACCTTTTTCTACCCGCGTGTTTGTTGGCCCACGTTTATCGCATCCAAAGTGTAAGTACCTATAGAATAAATGCAACAAGATAATCTATTAGCCAGAAATGATGATAATAATTACGAAATTTTAACACTGGAAAAGTGAGATATCATTGACTCCTATGTTCTTATTTAAAATGGTTTAGAGTATTTTGATAAATTTTTGCCAAAATTTTGTCAAAATTAAAAGTTTTTGAGAATTCAAAAAAATAGCGACTTTCTTAAAGCGCAGCGGGACGCGGGGACAAATAGAAATCAGGACTGTCCTGTCAAAAGCAGCACGTCTGTTGCCACACCTCAATGTATCAGAATAAACTTAATACGTTCAAAACTCTAAACTAATTTATAAAATTTATTATGTTGGTTTAAATTAGTTAAGGCATTAAGAAATAGAGACACAATTAACTTTTTTTCTGAAAATCAGTTAAACAAAAAAGTGGGAAGCCGTCGCCTGGTAGATGTGAATCATCAAAATCCATTTTTGATAGATAGCTTTTCATAGGAAGCTGTGCATTTTGACTCATATTGTCATTGTCACCTATGTTATTTTTTGTCACTGTCACTAACATATCATATCAGTCGCCGCCAACATTTCCTTGTGTATTATGTTAGCATAGACTAAACATGCATACAACTGTGTATCTGTAAATACATAAATAATATAATAAATTATTCAAAAATTTACTTTGAAGTGGTTATAGAATATAAAATCAATGCCAATTGAGGTATCTCAGTAGCTCAATTGATAGAGTATTGGATATGTAATCTAAAGGTTCTGGGTTTGATGTTCACCCGAGGTGAATTGAGTAATGGCGTGGTATAATATAATAATTATAATATCTTAATTTTCATATAGGATATGTTTTTACTGTACAAACTTAATACTGGGCTACCATAGTTACGTACGTGAAGATAACAGTTTTTGTCTTTACGCGCTATTAGAAGTTTTACATCAAAAAAGCAAATTTTATTAAAAAACTAGGTTGGAAATACTATAATTTAACAGAATATACGTTATCCATAAGTTCACCTAAATAAGTTGTTACATACGCATATACTTATAAACAATGAATGTATTGCAAAATTTTCAATAAAGGTAGATTTGTTGTTTCGATAACCTCATCTATTTTTTGAAACCGATAGAAATTTTTGTTTGTTGTTTTTTTTTTGTCTATCTAGAAAATTAACTATGTAACTACTATCAAAACCACAAATATTATCAGTGCACTTTTACAAAATAGACATATAACTACTCGCTTTGACTTTATTAATACTAACTACGTAAATCAATTATTTGTTTTATCCATTGTTTCAAGTAAATTGGCGTTGCGACACTGGTTGCCTGTGCAGTATATTTTTTAGTGTATTAGATGTCTAATACCTTTATATTATTTTTACAAGGAAGGGAAAAAGGGTTTATAAGCACTATATTTCACTTTAGAAATTATTGATATTTTAAATTATTTCTGTTAGTTCTGAAAATTTAGATATAATTTTCAATATTTTATCGCTATTTTTGTTTCACATCTTTTTAAAAATATTTTTCCCTTTTCATCGTTCTTCCAATAACTACTATATCTATCTACACTTTTTTACATTTCAGATTTTTCTATCAAAATTTTTTATGTTTACTTTAATTTTGTGGATTTTATAACATTTGGTTACAATTTTGTTACAGTTTCTTGATATTTGCATATTTTTGTGTTATATACCTATTCTGTTATAAAAATATCATGTTTTAGGTAAAACCAACTTGAGGAGCAACTTGTCTTAAAATATAAGATCATTTAAATAGTCTAGTCAAATAGCAAATAACCTTGGAATGAACATAATAAGCTATAAAATTGTACAAATTTGTTTTGGCATTTAATAAGCAGATAAATAAAACTATAAATCTCTTAGAATCACGTGTACTCGAGTCAAGTTCGAAGGTCACAAAACAGTTTTTGTGAATATCTTGTTTTCTTTGCTCTAAATGAAATTTAGAGTTGATAGACCAACGGTGGAAAACGCTTAAACCTAGAACTCAGGGTGTTCTAGGTTTAAGCGTTTAACCTAGAACAAAATTATTACTACAAGCAACTGAAGAACAACTCAATACAATCTTTGCAATTGCAAGTAATGGTTGAGTTGTTGATGTAGAAGCGTAGGGTTGCAATACTCTCTACGTTGTGGTCACTGTAATGGACTAGCATGTTTAAGCGCTTCATTATCTTAATGAAAAAGGCAAATATGTAACGCTTTCAAGCTCAATATTACCGACAACATGATAAAAAATATTTAAAAGGTATTTAACTATTTCATTCTAATATCTTGTAATTAATATACATTAACTAACTATTATTAAATGAATATCTTATTTATGAATAAGATCTATAAACATTACTGATTAATTAATAAATAATTCGTAATGTTAACATATTGCTTAGTTTTTTTTTTATTATTTAAAAAAATATTTGTAGCAAAATAAATTGTTAGAAATATTAAGATGAAATGAATCCAAAATATAAATTTTGTTCTACATCCAAGAATGAAACAATTGTTTAAAAAAAAATAAAAGTCATCAATGAAAATAGTCGAAGAATGTTTTGTCAAAACAAAAATGGATAATAATACTCAAATAAAGTTTGTTATAAAATAAATACATTTTATGTAAGTTTTAATTCGTCTGTCCCAAAATTAAATTATTCATAAGTGGAAATTATAATATATGCAAAAGAATTGCAATATGTTAATGCCATTTAATACACTCAAGAACACGTGCACAACAATAAAGGTGTGAATAATAAAAACGAATACAATGTAATTAAATTTAATAATTTATAGATACAGGTTAAAATATATGAATTCATAAAGCGTTAAACATGGAAAATATATTTTCTTTGTAGGTTTTAGTAATTTGTTACATACATGAATTAATTATAACTCTCCGAAAGACTTAAAGGTTCTTGAACCGAGTGGAAAGAAACCTATCTAAACCTTCGTGTTGTTATTGTGTGTGAAATAGACGACTGTTACAGAAATGTTAATGAATATTTAACATAGTGAATAAGTGCATAAAAAATATTATATGTGTATAGCTTAAATATAATTAAAATCATGTATATACATAAAACTTCCGTTTAAGAAGCGTACTTAAGATATTTACACCTCATGTACTTTTGATTAATTTAAATGAATGCGGCGGATGATGAAAAGGGAATAAAACAAAACTACAATTTTCGGAATATGTTGTTTTTATTATAATTGTCGGTGGTGTAATAAATTCCGCCGTCATATGGGTATATATGAAGGTATTCATATTTTTCTTGAACATGAAAGGTTATAAGCAGGTGTATAAATGTAATATAATAAGTTGGTAAGATCTCATAACAGTAAATTAAACTCAGTTTCCTGTTATGCGCGTTTTAGAATAATCATAATGGAATTATGCATTGTAATTGTTCCATATATTAATATTTAATATTATTTATTAGACGCGTTGTGAATTATAGAGAATATGCAAGATTTCTGTATGTTTTTAATGGGGACTTATAATATTGTGGTGGCATTTAAAAGAGGGCCCTTTTTCATAACGCGTAAAGTAAATTATATATGCGAGAGACATTTATCAAAAGAAGCGTTGGAGCTGAAGTAAAAATCTTCATAGTACCTCCTTTTTCTGGTCGCAAACTGGGAGCACTCTTTTGCAAACAATTGTGTGTTTATCTGAGGAAGGGTTAATTGTTCTGATCATATATCATCTACAGGCCTAAAAGGAACGTTAAGCACGCGGTCATTTTCTCATATCTGACCAAACCCTTTAATTTAATAATAGAATAATTCAAATTGAATCTGTGTAGTGGCCTCTGTGTGTGAGCAACATGCATGTTGTCAGAAGCAGTTTTGATCATTTTTCAATGCCTTGACTTTTCTACACGTACTTGCCGCTTTATTTATAAGCATTTAAAACAAAAATTAATTTAAATCCTTAAATCATTTTTGTAATAGCATAAATGCAACGACGGCCTTATATATTTGCAAGAGAGCATGTTTTGTTCGTGAGCGTACAGTACCTAAATCTAAAACTGTCTGTTTGAACAAGATGTAACAATAGCACATCTGCAAATCCCAATACCGCACTAAATCACACGTAATATAAACAACCCTAATACATCATTTAGAAAAATATTCGTTGTGAGCTGCGGTTTATTTCTGTTTTGTGTACACTTTAGCCGTACGGATATTTTTGACATATTTGCTCATAATCCATTTTCAGTATATAAATCGTTGGTAATGCTAACGCGTTCGCATAACGCCACTTTTTTATTATATCATTTGCGCCTGCTTTCAAACAGACCTTGACTATCTTTATATCTGTATTTAATGTTTGGCGCATAATAAATGCGTCAACGTCTAATCAAATTCATACTTAAAAATTATTTTATTGTTTAAATTTATTTTACTATAACTAATTGATTATTATATTCACAAAGCTGTATAGAAAGTTACTAATAATTAACAAATTTAATTAACAGAATATTTAAATGTATCTACATTTAAATAAATTAATAATAAAATATGCAATAAAACCATTAATATAGTAATTATTAAATCATATATCAATAGTGATGAGTTGAATACAGTTGAGACAAGTAAAGAACTATTTAATTCCAGCAAACTATTATAAAATTTTGATATTTTAAAATTTCCTAAATATTTTTTTAAACTTGTCTTTAAACTTTTAAGTAACTCTAATGGGCCCCGAAGACACAATTCGATATACTTTCTTAAAACAAATCACGTATTTTAGTCAAATTTTAAATATATTTGAATTTAAATTGTGATATATTTTTTTGTAAGTAAATTTATACACACATGCAACTCTTTTTTTGTTGTTGGTTTTAACAAGTAGTCCTTGAGAGCTTAATAACTTAAACTCAATAACGCATAATATTACTGAAACCGCGTCAACGCATGCTGTCCCCTAAACATCTCTACGCATAAACTTTATTTTTCTGGTATTTAACTGTTTATGCTTCTTTATCATTATATCTTATTTTTCTTATATTGGTCTTGGTTCTTTACTTTTTGTTATTTTCTTCATGTTTTAATTCTGATTCTTTCCTTCTTTGTCTTTTATGTGTAGTTTTGAATTGGCTCCCAGTAAAAATGTAAAAAAAGATTCTATAAACCACTCTTTCTTTGCTCTGCCTGAATATACATTACAGCGTTTTTGTTATTTGATTGTAGACTCTTAATCTGTGGCGGATTTATGCATAGACTAATATATTAGTAATTATACAATGACTAAGTTTATATATAAAAATTTCTTATGTATTAATGGCATAAACAAATAGATTATAGCAAAAAGAGGGCTTAATTTATGCACGCAATGCATACAAAGTTATATTTTATTTTGAAAACATTATTTTTAATTGATTTTATTTAAATTTAAATAAAATTACTTTTACATTATTTTATAATTATAAAGGACTGGCAATGTGTTCTCAACCAAGCAGTCAAAAATGAAATTAAAGATTAAGATTTTCACGTTAATTGTCATTAAATTGATAGATCTGTATAATTTTCATAATCTGCAATGAAACCTTTGATTACTGTATTTGAACAGTGCTGTTTGCTGATTTTCTAGTTGCTCGTGCAATTTTATTGCTCTTGGGCAAAAATAGCCGAATTGCGCCTGCATTTTTGTGCCAAGAAATATAATTATAGTGGTAAAATAAAATACTATTATGTATACCGATTGTTCACGTAAATACCTTACATAGCCCAAGCGTTCGGCTCAACTGGGCCGAGAGAGAATAGAGGTACAATTCGCTGGCTAGCGAGATTGTCAGACTTGGTTCCTAATGATTATTTCTTATAGAGTTATGTTAAATCCAAATGACATGGATATTAAAATGAAAGAGCCAATAATTTAAATGAATTAAGAGTAAATATCGAAGATAAATTTTGTGAAACTACTCT
>JARJEC010150239.1:0-10996 GCA_030264575.1 Tachinus sp. AB-2021 | reverse complement strand
ATTTCTTAAATAGAATTATAAATAATAATAATAAATATAATAATAAAAGTTTTATTGCGAATAAAGAGAATTTTACATAATTACATAATAAATTACAAATTACAAATTACATATGATTATTTCCTTGTTGTATATGGTTCAAGATTTGTTTGACTTAATGTAAGCTAACTATTCTTCTTCTTAAACCTAACAAATATACAAACAAACAAAATTTATAGGTTAATTACAACTTTGTTAAATGTTAATTAAATATTTTATATTTATGGCCAGTTAGCTCTCGGTGCGCGCTTTCGTACAAAGAAATCGCCAAGTATGATACAATTAGATTTGGGAATTTTGTATACACTAGGATATATTTATCCCTTATAAATTAAATATTTTCAAATCTTATTAAAACTTATGAAGATGGAGATGAAGATATTTAACAATATTACAAAAAAAAACATAATTTTTTATTCTATGAAATATATTGCGACGGAAAAACATAAATAGGTACAGACAACTAGAAAAAATAATCTAATACTGAATCGAGATGAGTTCATAAACAATTTTATGTCTAAACATTAAATACCAAGTTTAAAAAAATATAATTTTTGACTTCATTTTTAGTCAATTATAACAATTTTATATATTTTTTTCACTAGAAGTTGAAAATATGTATCTGAACTTCAAGATTCAATAATTATAATTGCAAATTTATTTTGTTTACAATGGTACTGTAGCAATGAAACTGTTATATAAAAAGCAGCACGCGCGCTCTCGGCGATACTTCAACTAAGTATTAAAGAAGGTAATGGGAAAAATATAATAAAAGCATATACGTTTTTATATCACCCAATGTAGTTTACAAAAATAATAATATAAATTGTGCAGGTCGAGTTTATTTTTTTTATTTGAAGCCAACTTTTGCAGTATCTTGCCCAACTGTGCGCCAACCCAAATCTTTACATTTTGCAAGAAATTGCAAGAAAATGATAAAATGTAGAACAAAATTTCCTATAAATAAATTTGTAGATCTCTAAAATCTACATATTTTGGTTTTTGTTTCATTAAAAATTCCAAAACAAAAAGATACAAATTTATTACTTTTTTGCTTATAGGAGATAATAAAAACCAATAGATGGCGCTTTTAAGATGGTCAAGGGAAAACAAAGCACACGTTGTCAGTGTCAAAATCGGCAAAATTAAAAAAAAAATGAATAAAAATTGTATAACATCTAGCCAAGCAAAGTGTGGCGAACAGACCGACCGGATCCACTTTTACTTTTATATTATCATCCACCAATTTAAAATAAATCTTTTTAACTTAAACAACTGGCCGAAATATATTATTGGGGGATAAGTTTTAGTACGCATTGCGACATCTAGTTTAACAGGCTCGATCTCGGCTGGGCGAATTTTGGTTTGGCTTTTAGGAGTAGATAGTGACTTCTTTCTCAATGACTATTTAACCAAAACAAATTTTGCACAAACAGACTTGGGCTCGTTGCTGTAGGAAAAAAATACAATTGTCCAAAACTGCTAAGTAAATAATGTTTATTCTAGGTCTAGGAATATTCTTAGCAGTTTCTATATCAGATATATCAGGTGATAAAAATTTTTCCGACATAACAGATATTTTTATTATTTTGCCATTCTACACATTATTGAACGCAATTGCGAAACAAAGTTTTGAACACATACGATTCACACTATGTGATGAAGAAGTAAAATATTGTTTGGAAGAGGGGATTTCAAATGATGAGTGCTGGAAAATGGTATATGAAATGAATAGCCAATGCAAAAGTACAGTTACTTGTTTTTTATAGCATTTATATTAACCATATATTGCTTTTAGAATCAACAGCCGATTATTTTGCTTGGGAAAAACCAGGAATTCTTCTAGATCTTATTGTGTTTATATTGCTGGGAACATTTTCATTTGTAGTGTTATTTTTAATTGAATATAAAATTCAAGCATACATTTGGAAATGCGGCAAACGATTGAATCCGGTATTTTTTGCAGACGAAGATAATGATATTATTCATGAAACCAGAAGGGTTAATTTGATGTCTGATGAAGATCTCAAACACCATGCTTTGGTTGCTCGAAATTTAACTAAATATCAAGGATCTCGATTGGTAATAAATGGAATTTGCTTCACAGTAGATGCTTATGAGTGTCTTGGCATACTCGGTAGAACAGGCAGTGGAAAATCGACAATTTTAGAAATAATAACCGGAAATACTGCTTTATCTAGCGGAGATATTTTCATTGAGGGATTAAACAACAAAAATAATATGAGAAATAATAGTCAAATTATTGGCTACTGCCCTCAATTTAATGGTTTGCTTGACGAATTGACAGCTAGAGAAACATTAAAAATATTCTGTTTATTACGAGGTTTTACATTACAAGATAGCAAACACTTAATTATCAAATTTTCAAAAGATTTCAATTTTATTGAAGATCTTGATAAGTTTGTTGACAATTTAAGTGCTGGAAGTAGAAGAAAATTAAGTACATCTATAGCTTTAATTGGAGATCCTCATATTGTTTACTTGGACGAACCAACTTATGGTATATTAGTTAAATTAAATATATTTTAAATCTATTTTATAATCACATTTTAGGAATGGATCCTATAACAAAACATAATATTTGGAAGCAAATATATCTCGAACGAGAATTGGGTAGATGCTTTGTATTAACAAGTCCCAGTATTGATGAATGTGAGGCAATTTGTACACGTTTGGCATTTGTGATAGACGGCAGATTCAAATGTATTGGGGAGCCAATTTACATAAAAAGAAGATTTTCCCCAGGATTTGCTCTAACCGTAAAGCTTGACGAAGAATGCAGTGTAGCGGAAATGGAAGATGTTCATAAAACCATTATGAAAACATTTCCACAAGCCTTAATTTTAGAAAGATATCAAACCGCTTTAACTTACAGTATATCGGATAAAAAAACTCCGTGGTCAAAAATATTTGGGAGTATGGAAATTATAAAAAGTTCTTACAGTAGGGTTAATGATTATTCAGTTGGCCCTCCAACTTTGGATCAGGTATGTATTAATAATTCCTTCTATAATAGTATATATCAACAAATTTGATTGATTTTCAGGTTTTTTCAAAGGTCACAGCAAAATAACTGCAACATTTATTTATTTTAATTATAATCAACTTTATATAAAATTATACAATAATAAATTAATTTTTTATTTTTCATATTTTAATATGAAATCGATTGTTTGTATCTCAATTCAAAACATTGCCGGCAATAAATGCTAGTTTTATTGAAAGTCTTGATTTCTTTCCACTACAATCTAACGACACTCTTTGAATGTACTAACACAAAACGTCTTAGCTCGGATTTATTTTTATTATACGCACTGTATTTGTAAAGTAATATATAAATAATATAATTTGTAATGCATGAAAAATCGCTCGGACACGTCAGTTTATTAGTGCGGCTTTTTGTCATAGTTTTAAAATCTTTTAAATTTATTTTCTTTAAGCTATAACGATATCGATATTTAAACGGTAACCCCATTTTTATCTTACAGAAATTGAAAGATTCTTTTGTATGCATATTGTTCGACACAATGTCATTACACACCACGGGAATAACGCCGCGGTAGGACGCAACACCTGGCCTACCTGTGATTAATTTTAAGTATTATTTTGGTTATTTCAGAAATTTTTAATCTGTTTAAATGTAATGGTAAGAATTACCGTATGTATGTTAACATAATTCTAGTAATAATCTAATTATTTGATTGTAAGTCAAATATTTGTATATAAAACCGTGTTTTTTTAATTAAATAAAATAGTTCTAAACAATCGGTTGGTTGAGAAGGACAATACTTCCGGGGAATACATAACTAGTGCACCCCAATCACATATTGCTGCAAAAAGTAAGATTGGTTGCATACCGATTTTATGGATTTTGAGGATGTATTGTGACTTGATTTTTTATGTAATTAGGATTATTTTATTTTTTAACTAGGAAATTATTATTTTCAAAAAACTATTATGCAACCTACCTTACTTTTTGCCTTAATTTACATACATTAAAAATGATATCTATCAAATACCGGAAAAAAATTTTAAAAATTGTTTTAAAAAGTGCTTTTTATAGACATCAATCGATGTATCCGAGTGATTTAAAAAACATGTGTACATTTTTATGTATTAATACATTACATTATGACGCTCTGTATAAAGACCATTAAAAATAGAAAACAATTTCTGCGATGTCTTTACCAACTGTTAGAATCTTCCAATAAACTATAGGGACGATTAGAAAATGATACATTAATATTAATAATAAGATTAGAAATCTTATTATTAATATTAAAGGATTATTATTATATAATGGAATATATTTTTATTTTAAGTCGTATTCTTGAATAGTAAGTACTCAATAATTATTTGGTGATACCTATTTCGTTTTAGCCCGTAGAACATCAATAGATGATTAGTTGATAATTTTAAAAGTTTTTCATTTGCTATTTTTAAGTTAATTATGTAATTCTCTGTCCGACGTCAAGTACCAACGTTCTCAATCTACGAGCAAATACTGAAAATGATAATTTGTCGTTTTTATGCGATCTACAAATAGAACAAACTTACACAAACAAAGCAGAGAACATAAAAAAATATATTATAAAAAAGAAAATAATGAAAATGGCCAATGAATACACAGCAATAATCGACTGTTTTATAACACAATTTCAGGGCGGCCGCGGATGCACAAAGAAACACTGGAAAGTGGAAAAAGAGTGCAATTCTATATGGTCAAGTCGATTAAGGTTATAAATAGAGCTAGGATTTATATGCGTTGATTTTTACCAATATTATATGCATATCATTTTTGAATGTATGTCTCCACGAATCATAAGAAAGTAAAGCAAATGGCACCTTTTTCTTTTGGCTTATTTTGCTTTTCAGGTTTATGCATATTTTAGTTTTTATGCATATTTAATGCATATTTTAAGATTTTTTCTCAGTTTCTTCTTAATTTTGATGTATATTTGATACTTGATACTTCTAAATATTTTTGCATATTTTGTCAATTTTGTGCATATTTGATCAATATTTTAAGCAATTTCCGATTTCATAAATGCTTTCCACAACTTTAATTCAATCCGTTCCACGTGGATACTGCAAATATTGTAAATAACTAAAGTTCTTTTAAACAATGATTTAGAAACCAAAGTTTAAATACGCACTAATAACATCTGTAGACGCTGAAAGAAGCTTTTTTGCATATAAGAAATTATTGAGTGACAGAAAGTTCTTTTTAGTTGAAAATTTGAAAAAAACATTTTATTTTTGTTTATTATTATATTAATAGGAGAAAAGCAAAATCCAATATATGGCGCTTTTGAGATGTTCAAATGGGGAAAACAAACCCGCAAGATCAATGGCAGCCAATGACAAGTAATCTGTCGAATTATGGATAAAATAAATTATATTGCTAATACAAATAGATTTATTAATAAAGAAAAAGCAGTTTTTAAGGCTGGGCACTAAACAAAAGCATTGTGTATTGTTTATGTTGTTGCGGTTATTTAATAAACCGCCATGGCAGTGACAATTTACAATAACATTGATCACATCACAGGTTTTGATTTCCCCATTAGAACAGTTCAAAATTTGACACCAGATGTCAGCGACTTTGCTAATTTTTTCCTATAGTTATTATTTTTTAGTTAGTTATTTATGAAAAATAAAAATGTTTATGCTTATTTTAATACTTATTGCTATTTTTAATGCTTATTTATGTCCTAATTTTGCAGTTTTTTACGCATATAAGTCCTAGCTCTAGTTATAAACAATTATAACAACATACATATGTTAATGGTAGGGCAATTTTTATTATAGAAAAGACTGTAGGAGATTATTGAGAATAATTAACAGGACGTTAAAGTGAATTAGCGAATAGATTGGGCACTACTAGCTATAGCTGGGAAAAGAAAAGACAAAAATAGTATATCAGACAAGAAAAAACCTACTGGAAATTTTCTTTGATATTGATGAGGCACCAAAAAACAATGAAGTACATAGGTGACACAATTTACTTATAATTGGCTAAAAAATTAGAGGTGCTTGTGAATGAATGAAACGTTATTGAATAGGCGACGATAACGGCAGTGGTTTTTAAGATAAGTGAAATAGACAAAGTAACGGGGAGAACGTTGCGTCTAGTTTACACGAGCTTAGAATCTTATGCTTAGCACTTGTCGCTTACTAATGACAACTACTGCCTATTTACTCGCATCTTTTCAGTAGCTTTAGGTTCGTGCAATATTGGCGCAAAATACACGACTGATCACTTATAGTTATTAAAAATACTTTACTGTGAAATATTTCGAGCTAAAAGTGCTGTACAAAAAAGAAAAAAAAAACAGAACGATTTATGCCAAGAATTGGAAGCAAAGGAAACGGGATAAGCATACAATATTTAAAAAATTGATACCTACACAAGTGGAGATACTCTTGTTAGTGAAATCTTGCGGTCTAGCTTTTTGCAAAAACCAATAAAGATCATTTAATTCTGTTTTCGGTATTAGTACGAGCATAATTACAGCATTTCAATAAGGCATTCTTGTTATAAAATAATAATAATTAACTTAATTGCAAAAATTACTCAATTTTTTTAAAACTTTTTGAAAACATTATCCCTCAATATGTTTATAAGAAACTGTTTGTTTTAATTTATTGCAATTTTGGTTAAATTTAGAAGCTTTCGTTAATACAAATGTTTTATAATAAATATTTGCCAATAACAATTTGTTCCGCGTATGAAAAACTTAATCTAGAGAATTTTAATTTGTTGTTCTACCACAAGTGCATATTTGGTTACATATTAATCATGGGGAATAATCCCGGTGGATAAAAGCCAAACCATGCTACTTTACATCCATCTTAAAATAAATTGCTTCAAAAATTCAAGGTGAAAAACAAAAACGCATGCAGCAAGGAAGAATGCATGGTTCCGAGCTAACCAGCTACTGCCACTACTGCAATTTTACAATGCCGTGCCGAGTCGCATGCGAACGTCTTGGATGGAGATACTGGCCAACTTGCACATGCATAATAGTAGCTTGTATGATTCAGTCACACAGTGCGAGTAGCAGCACTGTAGTAACTGACTATACCAGTTCGGATGCTACTTCGCACTGTGTAACTAAGCCTTAGAGTAAATGTACCTGTGCCGGTGAATCGAAGCCGATAGCGACAAGTTAACTGCCCCCACTACAGTGGAGTCATGTGAACAATCACAAGTGCTTAATGACATAGCGACAAGTAAACGTTTCCGATTTATTTAAAAAATGTTATATTTAAATAGTAGTGCTAATAAACTTCTTTTTGTAATAATTGCGTCTAAAATTTTTATTTGTCAATAAGCAGTTTAACTAATGATCAGTACTAAACATTAACAACTAAGGTCATATAAACTATACAAAATAGTGCTTAGTATTAGTCAAAGTGACGTGCAGTGAAGAAAAGAAGAGAGAAGAATTGTATGTTATAAAGCACGGGCAGCTATGTCAAATGTCAAATTTGGATCTGTGTTTGGTAACAATTTAAAACCATGACGCTAACATGGTATTTTTAAGTATTTTCATCTTTTTCTTTAAAAGTTACCGCTATACCCTATACCCAGCAATATGTAACAAAAACAATTTGTACACAACGTTGGCAAACATTCCAAGAATGTGTTCTTGCTAGTTTCCGACTTTATGATTCACGTCTGTATCTAAAGTTATATTTTATTACTAAAGCTAAATAGATTCCTTAAATTCGTCTTCACTCCCTTTCCTTCATCGGATTTTAAGTCAGAACTTGATTTGATGTGTGTAAACATAAATAGTGACGTCAGACCAAATTGAAAAGTTCTGACTATAATAAACTTTTTACCGGTACAATATTTGTTTTTCAAATAGATGTAACAAATAAAACTTGTTTAAAAAACATTTAATTCTGTCCTTAACATTATATATTCACAAATTCAAAACATCACTTTTTATACTTATATCCTGAAGGACTGTGAGATGGACGTGGCACCAATGGTTTCCTCGATGACTTACTTGATGTTTTTAATGGATAGCTGTGTCCTTTTAAATTAAGCCGCCCACTACCCAACTTAGCCGCACTCAAATAGTTTCTACTTGAGTTATCAACAGCTTGACTTGTATCTGTATTAGTATTCGTATTTGACTGTTTTGCATTTAATGGATTTTTTACAGAAACTTCTTTAGTATTAACTAATTGTTCGGGTTCTAAATCATAAAAATGTAATTCCTCTTCTTGTTCTTTTGTAAAAGGATTGTATTTTGTATGCAACGGTGGTTGTGTTTTTTGAATTTCAGTCGGTGATTTTTGAGGTGAATGGTAATTTTGATGCGGTGCTGATTGAGCTGATAAATAAGAAGAGTGTTGATTGTGTTGCGTTGGGGAATTGTTAGGTACAATTTGTGGGGAATAATAAGAATCATTTTCAAAGTTATGTGGTAAATTTTGTTGAATTTGATTTTGTTGCATTGAAAAGTTGTTCGGTGAGTTTTGTCGTCCTATTGAATTTCGAGTTTGATTTTGTTGCATTGGATAGCTTTGTGGTGAACTTTTTGGAGATGGAGAAAAGTATTGTTGATTTTGTGGTGAATATTTTTGAGTTGGGGAATAATATGATTGATTTTGTTGCGTTGGAAAATTTTTGGGAGAATTTTTTGGAGATGCTGAGTAATACGATTGTCGTTGTTGCGTTGAATAGTTATATGATGAATTTTGTTGTTGCGGCGAAAAGTTATTTGGAGAATTATACTTTAATGCCGTACTATAGGATGGATTTTGTGGTGTTGAAAAGTTATGCGGTGAAGCTTGTTGCATTGGCGATTTTTGAGGTAAAAATTGTTGTGGAACTACGTTCTGCGACTGATTTTGATGTGTTGAAAAATTGTGTGGAGAATTTGGTTGTTTCGGAGAATTTTCAGATTGATTTTGTTGAGCTGGCACACTAATTGGAGAAATTTGATTGATTGGTGAATGCTGCGACAAGACATCTTTCAACGTATTCTGATCTTCTAATTTTTTTGGGCTTGAATTCGTTTTAGTTTCTTGCTCTAAAATGATATTACTATCATTAACATTATCTAAAATATTTTTAGAATCAACTTGATTATTATTATTATTATTATTATTATTTAATAAAATGTTTGAACTATTTGGTGTAGCACTATTTTCATCACTTTGACTTGCAATTGGGTGAGAATACAATATATCTACAGGTTGGGATTCATTAGCAATTATTTCAATCTGATTTTTTTCATTACCACTATTATTATTATAAGATTTTTTGAAATTGTAACTTTTTGCACTCTCCGCCCTACTTTTGTTATTTTGATCAGTGTTACTCGGTATTTCTGAAAGTTTTATATTAGTATCTCCGTTTTCCGCTTGATCGTTAGAATTGTCTATATCTTTAGTTGGCACATCTGCTTGTGAATATACTCTAGTCATAGCATAATTAGTATCTATTTTCTCTTCGTCTTCTTCAATTTCATCTTCCTCCATTATAGTACTTGTGCCATTTTCGCTTGAATCAACTTCATTATTCTCTAAATTTTGAGTTAAACATTGCATACATTTTTTTATAACAGACCCTTTATCGTTACTAATTGTTGCCATAGTTTTTACTATTGGTACGTTGCATTTTAAGTTGGGATTTGTTAAATTTGGATTTGTTATTGCAACTTTTTCATTTGGCCGCGATATTTGTAATTTTGTAGTTGAACCACTCTTAGAAGGCTTCCATGAGGCCCAATAACTCTCCTCTAATTTATTTATATCTATCTGTTTTTTTCGACTTGAGTGGAAATGCCGTTCTTTTGTTTGATTGGTGTTTTCACAAGTTGACGTATGTTGATTATATTTCTGATTCATGTAGTGACTTTCACAAATATTTTGGTAATTCGAATTATATGGTTTGCTCTCAACGTTTGGATTATAGTGTTGTGCGGCGAGTTTCTGCGGGTCGGAGTTTTGTAAGAATAAATCACCTCTCGGACCTTTTGTATAAACGGAATGATAATGCATGGCCGTGCAACATTCACAACATTGATCAGAATCATCTGTCTCGGAGAGGGACGGTACTTGTGAGCAATTTGTTAACGTAAATGCACTTGGCTGAAACAATAAATAATTATTAATCTTACTAATATTTATATTGGGAATAGTTTAAATAAGATTAACCTAACCTAAGGTCAACGGGTAGGTTGTAAATAGGTCTAACAAACTAAAAAAGGTTAATATAATTTTATAAGATAACTGCCCGGATGGTATATCAATAACGGACCATTGCAAATATTTAAAACGTCGCGTGTTGGTAAAATCAGAGATTAGGTTAGGTTAGGTTAGGTTAGTTGCCATTGAGAAACAATTAATGGTACTATAGTTTTCAATCTGACAATAATTGTACAATTATTACCAAATAACAAAAAAACTAAATCTTGTTCGTAAAAAGATGTGCACATATATTCTTAAAATATGCACTAATATGCACGACTATAAGAAATGTAAAAATGTATAAAATGGTAGATAAATTAATGGAATAAAGTTTACATATTTTTAATGTTTTAACATTTATGCTTTGGCTTTGCGGTAGGGTTCTCTTGGAAAATTGAGAATCATGTGCGTGAACCGCTATATTTACACATACTTGATGAGTACAGCAGCACTCAACTGTTTTTTTTTTCATATAATATCTATCATTATATCTGACAATGTTGATATTTTCTCAACATTTTCTTAGAATTCTAAACATTTCGTACACAACTCTCCATGTTTCACACCTTTAACAATGTTTACGGCAAAAATTCATTTGCAAAATAATAAACAAAAAAACTTTTATTCATCGTATCACATTCTTTTATAAAAATTTTGAAAAAGTTATATAGCAATTTAAACAATATTACTTTATTATTTTTTATATTTGATATCTATCTCC
>JARJEC010150224.1:0-11742 GCA_030264575.1 Tachinus sp. AB-2021 | reverse complement strand
TTTTTTGTATGTTGACTTCTAACCATCATTTAGTGTATTCTTCTATTAGTTTTCGTGCCATATAACTAATATCTTCGTATATATATATATATATATATATATATATATATATATATATATATATATATATATTTTTGTGGTGAGAATTAGATTTTATTAATTAAATAAATTTAAAATTTACTAAATTAGTATAAAATAACAGTTTTTTGTTTCAAACAAATAATTATACAAATATTTTAATTTCAGTCATACAACTTATGATTAAAATACATTGCTTAAAATAATCCCGGTTTATATTTTTTTGTTTTATACATTATAGACAACAAATCCACCACCAGAAAAATTTCTGTCTGAATGTTCCGAAATTTTATAGGAAGTTTGTTTAGTTATGACTACGATAGAGCTTTGAAATTTTTACAGTACTTATAACTGACCCTGACATAAAATCTAAGCTATAAATTATATAGTTATGAAGGTTTGTGTGGTTTTAAAGGACAAGTAATTGCGGTTTTGTTCAACAGGTGTCGGTTCATGAATTAAATTATTATTATTTATTATTAAATCAAACACTAATTTATAATTATTTTATGTAATCGTATTTTGTTACATAAACTTAACTATGGAAAAGATAGTTGGTTATGCTCCAAAAATTTGCCATCAAAAACAAAACAAAATCAATTAAATTAATGTAAAAATTATAAAATGTTTATAATTACTTGATCCTACGGTATATTTTTCTTCGATGCAAGTAGTACATCGGGTTGTCGAGCTCAGTGGTATATAGATGGGTTACCTGTAATGCATGAATATAATTGAGCTATGTACTCAAGTAGTTCTTTGTGAATTATGAAGGAACAGTGTTGTCGGTAATATAATTGATACACCACGATTAGTTCTAATAATTATATATATATATATATATATATATATATATATATATATATATAAATCAAATTGCTTACGGTTAGTGAGAAATTCCTCGGTTTCACCTGGCTGGGTCCATATCATGTAATATAAACATTTGCTTATTTTTTATAAATAAATTTAAAAACAATTCTGTGCAAAAGATTTGAACCAGAAACCAAACCTTTCGAACACGAAGCGCGCACGCTACAACCTACGCTACGGACGGCGCTAAAATAAATTTTGCTATCGCTGCATATGTTGTATGACAGATGAACTACACCCATTCATGGACAGTTTCAGATATTTGATGGAAAAGCTATCTTTACCATAATTAAGTTTATGTAACAAAATACGACTTTACATAAAATAATTATAAAATAGTGTTTGATTTAATAAAAATGATAATAATTTAATTCATAAACCGCTATCTGTTGAACAAAACTGCAATTACTTTTTCTTTAAAACTACACAAACCTTCATAACTTTGCGTCTAAACCTTCCATCGATATAATTATTAACAGAAAACAACTTATTTAAATGCATTATTATCATAGCAACAGTATGAAGTTATTTCATTCATTGTCAATGTAGATTTGAGCTCCCCGAATCCATGAGGAGCCCTACAAACTACTAATAGATATACCAAACAAACCAGCAATATTTAATTGCCAGTTGAGTAACTTACAGTTAAATCTGGTAAACATGGAAAAAACGTATTAATCTGGATTCACATGTGTTATATATTTGGTGTAAAATAAAAATTACCAATTAAAAATTGATGGTACAATAAAATTATTTTAAACTAAAAGTTAAAATTAACTGAAAGTTAAGAAACATTTAGCCACATTTAACTGACCGTGGTACAAAGACGCCTAAATTAATAATCTGTTTTAGAACATATTAATGATCACCAAACTCGATGACAACGTAACAACTGAAATTTACAACAATACAAACCGTAAGTAAAAATATTGACATTCCTTCATAACAAAATTAATGTAAATTATTTTAAACTAATTCTAACCATAAAAATACCTAATTAACATCCCACATAACACTGTTACGTTCTATTTACGTTTAGAAACGTAAACCTTGAAATATTAAACGTTTTATGAAACGTATTACGTAAGTTTGCTACATTAATTATTTACTTTTTATTTATTTTTAAATTTATTATAAAATAATAAATTTAAAACTCAACATGTTAAATTTAACAAATTCAGTTATGTCAAGTTGCTCCTTAATAATTCAAACAATTATTTATATTTTAATATTATCATTTTCAATTTTGTAATAGTACTTACCATGCAACGTGTATTAATTAAGCAATTTAATGTGTTATAAATGAAAATGTAATGTAAAAATAAATTTGTATTTTCAAATAACAAATTGTTGTCACAAAGCATAATTGACAATGTTTGTTATCAACACTGTGATGATGCTACCCAAAAACTACAAATAAAAAATCAATTATATACATAAATACAGTGCGACCATGATATCGTGGCATTTGCATACAACGGTGAGGTAGAGAGCAGTCAACAAAATAATAGCAATACGTGTCACATACGCCATTATCAAACTTTGCTTCCTTTTATAGCATACCAGGTCACGATGGTAAGGTTATACTACAAATCCTTGTATAAATATATCTAACAAAAACTATAATTAACAACCTCAATATGCAAATAAATAATGAAACTAGAAAGTCGATTAATAATAATAAATAACAAATTTGATTACCTACCAAACAACCCCGTCATTCATAGTTCCTTCAAAATAAGACACTACGTACACTTATTGCACACATATATATATATATAGTATAATGCAAATAATATGTTTAATAATTTATGGAAAATTTACGCAATAATAATACCTTATTTTAACGCTACAGAATTTACGTGTTATTCACATTATTGTTTATATGTATAAAAACATATTCAAATTAACCTTTTTTATGTAAATTTTGCAACGTTTTTATAACATTAAACAATTTGCATATAATTTACTTTAAAAAATATAAATTGCGTTTTCATTGCACATTATTTACATAACATTTTGACGTAAATTTTAAAACCGATCGTTTTGAAACGTATATTTTATGCAATGTGTTTATTGAGATCTGACTGTATGCAACAAATAAAAACATATCATACAAAATGCATGTCTATATTTTCTGTATTTTTAGGGGAAAAACCACCATTCACGGACCTACTGCGTTTTTTGGATGCTACAAGAGGTTAAAACAGAATAGTTTTTGTTTATTCAAATCGTATCGTAAATCTTGAACAAAAATAAATAAAATTTATTTGTGTCGATAATTTTAAATGCTTTTTATGCGATTTTTTATGCAATTCTATTAAAATTATTCACTAATGTAAAGAGAAAAACGTAATTTAATGAATTGTGGCAAAAAAGCCTTGTCATCTAAAAAATAAGTTGGCAAACGCTCAGTCGTTGCTACGACAAAATATTTATTTCACCGTCAAATGATAATCTCTAGGATGGCATTAGAAACTGTTTTGTTTTTGAAAATCTGATAATAAAGAAGTTGCAGATCTGGCTGTTTATTGTAAACCCTTTTATATATGACCCAAGTTCATAGCATTTTTATCTTAAAATGACGTCCTAAATAAGGTGGCAACGTTTTTTGGATCAATAGATCAAAAAATTTTGCAGGGTGATTTATAATAATAAATTACCCTGCAAGTTTTTTTTCAAACTGCTTCATGCTTTATTATATTTATTATATTTATCATTGATCAATTTATATTTATAATCGTTGCTTAATAATAATAGCAAAAATTCTGAAAATAAAATGTAGTTATAAAATTAATTCATTTATTATTATTGGGTTATTGCGTGGTTGGGAGAAGTAAATAGACATAAACACGATATCGGATACGATAATAATAATGTTATGTATATTAAACAAAATGAATCTTTGATAAATATTACCACTGTGATATGAAAAAGTAAGAGAAAGTAATTGAACATGTGCTTTCTTAGATAACAGATTCGATACAATAACAAACTAATGCTTGTACATAATTTTAGTTGCACGATTATCCACAAACCCGCTTTCTCTGTTTTAGTGCAGGTTTCTTCACTTTGAGTTTTACACGCGCACACAAAGATATCGCTTGATGTTTAATCGTTTTGCTTAACAATTAATAAGAAAATTTATTTTATTTTTTACCGAGATATCTTTCTAAGATTCTTACATAAGAAATAAATATGTTATTAACCAATTAAATTTAATTTAATTTAAACAATTAATACAAAAATACATTATTTTATTATTTAATAAAAAATAATAAATTAAAAAGTAATAACTATTATATTTTACTGGCAATACGAGGAGGTGACTGCCGAGAATGTTACGTTGTTGAGTGACTTTAACTTGTTACATGTTGTATAATGTAAAATATTTTATTTGTTCGGCGCTCCTAAACAAAAGTGTTGCATATTGTAAATTTGTATTATTAGTTTTGTTAATACTATGTGCACGTTGTTTACTGGTTGCAAACAGGTTAAATGATTGCAAAACTGTTAAATCAGTTTAACATCGGCTCAACAAAATAACACCAAGTAACGTGTAAACACATTTACGTGGATTCCATAAAGTTTTAATAAATGGCGTTAACAAGTAACACATAAAATATAGCATATTTAAACAAATGGCAAATTTAGTAAATTATAATTCTGATAAGTTAACAGCAGTTATTATTACTCTTAAAACTTATATTTTTTGTCGATTTTATGAATCTAGGACATTTCAGCTTAAATATATAGGAGATAGAACAAGTACTTGCAATTGTAAGACTGTTCTACTGAAAGTAGGACGCCTGGCAACCCTAAACTATATTTATCTAAATGATATGCATATGACAAATCACAGTTCATAAGTATCATATCACACAAATTCTAACAATTTTCTATTCATACAACATTTTAAAAATTACTGTATAAATTTATAGGTAATAACAATAAATTTAACTTGAATTAGCAATTGCCATAGCGGCCCCTTTTGCAGCATCCCCGCCACTTGTAAAGACTAATGGTAGTTTATAAAGTTCCTGTACTTCTTTTTGCAGTACTTTATTTCGTGATAAACCAGATCCATTTCCAACAATTCTTGTTATGTTTGCTTCTGTTAAACTATCCCTAGGCATCATGCTAAAATGAATTAGATAATATTAATAATAATATCAATTACATTGTTTCTGTGCAAAATATGCAAGCAACATGTTTTCAATGGATCGTATTGTCGCCCACGACCGCAATTCGAATTTTTGAGAGCTATTTTCCAGTATCATTCGGAAAATGTATTTTCAATTCAATTCAAAACTACGGCCAAGACCGTATAATTGGCAACGGTGTATGCAACCCAATATACACCTTTTTTACACGTGTGATTTGAATTAGTGTTTTAACACTCATTTGCGTGATTAAAACATGTCTTTTTATAACGAAAGTGGTAAAAATCTATTAAAAATAAAAAAGCAAAAATTTCATTTCATTCTTGTAAGACGAATTTCAGTAAATAACTGAAGAAAGCTCATAAAAGGCTTATTTCATAGTCAGTCAAAAATCCTCCAAATTTTTTATGCAATACGGGTACTTGCAATAAGTCGTAATATACATAACGTTTAAAAATTTCAACGTAATGTCTTAGTGCAATTTATTTAAATCTATAATAATAATAATAATAATAATAATATTTTATCATCATCTACCTCTACCTTACCAAAGAAGATGTAACCCGCAAAACAGGGGGCTTTATTACTGCCATTCAAGATTAAGTAATTGCAACCAGAGCAGAAAAACAATTCGAAATGAAGCAATATCCGACTTTTGCCTAATGTGTGGAGTAACATCGGAAATAATCCACCACATTAGTTCAGGAAGCATTAAATTAGGAGCTACATTATATCTTGAAAAACACACATTGCAAAAATAATTCAGTCTCATGTAACCAAAACGCTAATGTTATATTAATAAAATTAATTACAGCGCACATGTTATTGATATTTTAATTTTACTAGACCACAGCACAAGAAAGATACTCTGAGAAAATTAGTAAATACGAAAATCTTCCTAAAGACATGAAAGAGAGATGAAAGTTAAAGAAAGTGACTATATACCATTAATAATATCTACCAATAGACTGGTTAACATAAATTTCAAAGATAACATCAGTAAACTCCAAATAAAAAAGAAAGTAACAACACTCTGGTTTAAAGTGGCAATATTATCAACAACGCATATAGTAAAAAAAGTCGTAAATAGACTCAAATGCATTAGACTAATGTAGTCCCGGCAAAGAACCACCGGATAAAGTGTGCAAAAAAATATAAAACAAGAAACATCACATTACCTAACGCTGCTATATTAGCAGATAAAAATTACACACCCTAAAACACCAACAACGTAAACAGACAAACAAAAACGGGCAACAATCAACACAACGATAAGTTGATTTGAAGGTCAAAAGTCTTACAAGTAAATTTTATCCAGCGTTGGGATTGCTATTACAAAAGTTTTCTATTATAATTTGATATTATAATTCTATTACGACAATTGAAAGATGAACAGAAATCTATTACATTATCAGTTTAACTTGAAAATAATGGGGTAATTGCAAGAATTGTACGATGAAGTAGCAAAAAAGGTCATTACATCATTTTTCGGAGAAAAGTGATACAATTTGGGCAATTTTAGGGAAAAATAGTAATAATTTGTGTATTTTTGGAGAAAAGTAGTACAATTTCTGTATTTTGCGAGGAAAAATAGTACAATTTATGTATTTTCGGGGAAAAGTAATACAATTTGTGGAGAATATTTTAAAATTGGACATTTCCATTCATTATTCAGTGCTACATCTATTACATTCTCTCAATACTGAAATCCCAACGCTGAAGATATCCTAACGAAGTTGATCAGACCCATGTCACAAAGATAGGTCGCACGCTTGGCTGACAACTTCTGGATTAAGTGGATTATATCCAGAAGCAAAATTGGGTAATTACGCCTTAAGTTTTGGTAAATCTAGTCGGAGATCTATGACGGTAAATTCTTCCAAAACTTTTGGAGAGTCGGAGCGGGGACCAATACCCCAAACTTCCGCTAATATGGCACGTTATGTAAACAAAATGAATTTAACTGCTCAAGCGTCGAAAGGGAAGTGATGTATTCCTTTGCATGGGATCCCTTTTATAATAATGCTCGACATACGTACGTACAATACCAACAATACCAACGAGGCGAATAGAATTCTCGTTAGTATCGTTAATCGTTACATTGTGTTACATTAAGAGAGCGCGAATGGTATTTCTTAGTTCAATATATAATATTTCAAGTCTTAGTTGGTTTTAAATGTAAAAGATAAAAACCGAAACTGTTTACACATCGCATATAAATCCTAAATTGTTAGTGGTTACTGACTAATTACCAATTTATTATAGTTTAAACAATTATACATAAGGTAAGTTTTTGGATTTTAGGTATAATATATGCATTCTTTTAAATTGATTTATTCTTGATTTTTATTTTTAGTTAATTAAATTATTGAATGGTGTTAGCCTATACTATGTGATATTGCATTTTACTAAATAAAACAACTTGTTATATATCTTATCACAAAAAATATTTATTAAACCGGACTAGTTTTGATCAATTACCTGGTCATCATCATACGATGATAGAAACAAATATGAAGCAAAAGAATGATACATTATGGGTAATTAGAATTAACAAGTTCAAAGAATAAAAGAATACAATATATAGGTATACCTGTGTCCTATATATTCTTTTATTCTTTGAAGTTGTTAATCTTAATTACCCATAATGTATTATTTTCTATGTATTGTAATTTTCTATGGCTTCATATTTGTTTCTATCACCGTATGATGTTGACCTCTTAAAAAAAGTTTTAAAAATTGTATGAAAATTGGATCAGATAGATGTTCCGTTATCATGGGAGAATTGAAGGGTGATGTATCTATATTATAATCAACCTCGTTCAATACTTTTAAAACACCATGTTTCAACAAGTACAGGCTGCTCGTAATGCCATTGGTACCATCAAAGAAGTAATTTCATTTTAATGCCTTGTAAAAGAGACACCATGTGATAAAGGCTGTGAATAATTCATCTTATTTAATGTGATACAAGATATTCTGAACGACATGATTCTTTAGTAAAATTTAAAACATGTTTTTTACACATTGTGGGATCATTTAAATTAATCTCGCAATGGGACGATAGAGAATCTTCTAATAAAGCTGAATTGCTAAATTATTTGATTTGTACACTAATTTTCACAGTTACGATATGCTCTTTGTCTGATATTTTTAGCAATATGGTAACGTTGAGTAGGTTATTACAAACAAAATTATGCAGTAAATATTTTAAACGAATTACAAATTGAAATGACAAATCCTCGAATTACCAAATATCAGAGAAATAGACCAAACGTGTTCATCAACCTATTATAGAAGATTATTATCGAATTAATATATATTTACCTCTTCTGGGTAATATTAGATTTAATAAAAACATGATACATTTGTTTAATTTTAACACAGTAATACCTAGTGTTTTATTGACAACAACTGACGAAGATTTAGATGTAACTTTAAACTCTGTTTAAATAAATAACAAAAATATTTATTAAAGCGGACTCATTTCGACCAATTACCTGGTCATCATCATACGATGATAGAATATAAATATATGGTAAAAGTAATCCCAATGTGTCGAATATTTTAGACGTTTTTGGTAGAATTTTACGTTTTGTATTTTGTTTTTCCACGTTTTTTTTATAGCCGATGGATGAGAAAACTGAAGAGTGTCTTCATTACTGTTACATACCAATCTCAATATTTTTAATGTTGACTCGTTGTTAAAGAACAGTTTTTCGTCTTTGGGAGCATTATTTATAGTGCTGTCTAATATTCTACTTGGGTTTGAAAGCCATTTTCGTAAATAGAATCCACCCTTTTCAAGTAGCTGGCGCAACTTCTTTTGTACTATGCGTAGTAGGTTTTCGGAATTTGCTCCGGTAATGCAATCATCTCTACGTAGAATTCTTTTTGCAAAATTTCACTTGCATGTAAATATTTGTCCTCTTCATAATTTGATAATTGATGTAAGCATCTGATGTTTGGAAAGGAGCTGATGATGTTCCATATGTAATGGTTGTTAGTTTCTACGTGCTTATTGGATCAGTTTCATTGTGTCGCCACAAGATTTTTTGATAGTTTCCATCGTCTGGATGCACCTTGATTTGACGGTCCATTTTTTCGATGTCTGCCGTTAAGACAAATCGCAACAAAATTGCAAAGAGGTCATCCTGAATGCTAGGTCCTATGTAAAGTGTGTCGTTTAATGACAACCCGGTGCATGATTTTGCGGAACCATCAAAAACAACTCTTTTTGTTGTACTACTGCCGGTCTTGACAATGCAATGGTGTGGTAAATAATATCCATTTGTATCATGTGACCCATATTTTCATACTCCATAAAATTACGATAATCTTGTTTTGACAGAAAATTGTTGGATAATTTTTTCTTGATTGACAACAGTTGATTGGTAACATCCCGCTTTGAAGATCCCAGTTTTTGTTTATTGCTATTAAATAGCATTTATTTTACAATAAAACGTTCATCCTTGTCAAGGTTTATTGTATATTTGAAATGTTTTTCGCAAATTCTTTGTTCTGGTATAATATACCGTTTTTGAGTCACTTGGTCTAACTTACAAAATTGTTGCAACCATGTCAATTTGCAGAGTACTGACGTGACGAGATGTAATAGGACCGGTACCATATGTGTTACCAGATACAATCCTGCTTTTTTGTAATATTGGACCTCGCATATTGTTTGTTAATGTCAGCTGGCCAATAGAAAGTAATTCACAGAATATGTTTGCTCTTAATAATATGCCAATCCTTCCAGGCTTGTCAAAGTTTGGGTCGGCTAAGAGCGTATTATTGAGGATTGTGAATTTTGATGCATCCAGTTGTATTGCTGGTTTATCAGAAGTAATAGTAGATATTACAAGAAATTTAAAATGTTTATAAAATGATTGATCTCTGGATTTCATTATTGTTGTTCTGTGTGATATGTTAGCGGTAGTTGAATAGACTGAAATATTGATAGGCACTTGGTTAAGTCGTAACCATTGACACAATTGTTTGTTGATGAAGTTGGATTGTGATCCATTGTCTACAAGTACACGACAGCTATGTTGTTTGTGATTTTTGTCATCAATATAAACACTGGCTGTTGGAAAAATGACGGATTGGTGCAAGACTTCTTTGATTGCTGCGCATGATATAATTGGTGTTACTGTTGCTGAGTGATTGTGAAGAGGTTGCTTCTCAATTCAAGTTTTGCAGCGTCTCGATTTGCATTGATCCAACAAGTAGCCCTTTGCTAGACAATGTATGCTTAACTTTAAACTGTTTACCTTTGCCACTTTATCCTCACAAGATAAATTGAGGAATGTGGTGCACTTGTGGTTTTGACTGCATGCTCAACATTTTAAAATGGTTTGAGCTGCTAATGTATTAAGGTTTTGACAATCTCGTAGACGTAGGTCGTGCTTCTAACACCTGACATCGCTAATGCAAAAATTGAATCAAGTCGGTTAATGTTGGTAATTGTATTTTAATACAATATTCTTACCATTTATCTTAAGTCAAACGATCTAACTTGGATGTTGATAGATAATGCTCTGTTCGTTTATTGCACTTAATGCACGAATGCTTTTTGTGAAATCATTGACATAATTCCTTATTGATATTGCTGAATCTTCACCAACCCTTTTCTAATAAAAAAACCGCATCACTATCAACAATAGGTTTTTTGTTTTAAAACGATCCTTTAATTTTGATCGTGCCAATGGATAATTTGCAGCTGTTGCCAATATTGAAGCAATTATTTCTTGAGCTTCTCCAGTCAGACACGATCGGAAATACATGAATTTTTAGATGTCACTCAATGCCTTGTTTGTGTCAACCAACGAATTGAACACATCGATAAATGAAATCCATGCGTCAATAGTACCATTGAATTTGGGCAGTGAAATAGTTGGTATTTTCACGGATGTTTCGACCAATGACTTGTGGCTATATTAGCTGATTTGGATACAAAAGCATTTGCAAATGCATTAGCTAGTGAACAAAATTACTCGAAATTTGCCATCTGTTGACATTTTTTTTCCTGAGGTGGTTCACCAAGCGTTCCTGCAATACGGTCCTGATGGTCCTATTGTGCACCTCTGACATCTTACACCTTAGCAGTTTTTGCCAAGGGATTGTTTTCAGTTCTTCTTGAGCTAACATATGCTTGCCAAAGTCAACTGCTCCTTGCATGTTGAATGCTTCGTATTCAGACAGCAGATGCTGCGGAGTCTCTTTGTCCTCCAAACATCTGCGGATCTGTTGGCATTGGTAGTCATCAAAATTGCCTAACTCTTCTATTTCGATTTGATAATTTTGATATCTGTTTGAATTGCTTCAAATTTGATTGCTGTTTATTTCGGCTTGTTAACTTGCAATTGAATTTTGTTCGGACATGTTGTTTCGTCCATTGAAGAAGCGAATTATTGAAGTCGAGTAAATGTTTGTTTAAAAACTCCACGTTTGAGTTTCAAATCTATCAAAATCATCTTGAAGATTTATTTTGAAATACGAGTGTCACAAATAACTTGTATGTTTATTTTATACTGTTATAAATATTTGTAGTGTAGATAATTGTATCAATGCATATTATCAGCCTAACTATGTTAAAACTAACAATTACATTATTTATATACTATTCATG
>JARJEC010150199.1:0-10221 GCA_030264575.1 Tachinus sp. AB-2021 | reverse complement strand
TTTAGTTACAAGATATCCTAAATATTTAATATTTGCTTTTAAAAATTTGCATTTATCAAGAGATAATTTTAAATTGGCCTCTCTTAATCTTTGTAAAACTGTTTTTAATTTTTCAAAATTTGTTTCTAATGATGTAGAATAGATGATGATATCAGCTAAGTATACTAAGCAAGTAGATTTTTATAGATCAGATAAAATGAAATTCATGCAACGCTCAAACGTGGCGGGTGCATTTGGTAAGCCCAAAGGCATGAATTTAAATTCAAATTGTTCCATTTCAGTGCAGAATCCAGTTTTGTGTCTGTCTTTATTTAAAATTTCGATTTGGTGGTAACCGCTAGAGAAATCTAGAGTAGTAAAGTAATTGGCTCGACCTAATTTGTCAAAGATATCTGTTATTAAAGGGATGGGATGTTTATCACCGATTGTTTTTTAATTTAATTTTGGATAGTCTATAACCATTTGAAATTTGGGAATTTCGCTATGATCCAATTTTTTTTGCACTAATGAAACTGGTGCAGCTTATGGACTACTGCTACGAGTGATAATATCTTGTCTTAACAATTTTTGTAATTGACTCTCGATCTCTTGTTGTTTCAAGTGTTTTCAATATGGTTTTTGATATGTTGGTAGATCGTCTGTTAGATTAATGTTGTATCTTACTAGTAAAAGTGAGAGCAATGTTTTTGTCGTACAGAATATCCTTATATTCATACATTAATTGTTGTATTAATATATAACATTCTTCGTTATGGAGATGTGTTGTTTGAGGTTTCTATATTTTTATTTAGTATTTTAGAAATATCAGCATTTCTTGGAATGTTATTAAAATTTGAAGAAGGTTGATCGTAAAAAAAGACTATCTTTGGGTAAATGAATCATATTATTTTTGAAATCAATTTGTGCGCCTAATTTCATTAACATTGTTGATCCAATTAATCCATTGTACTTGTCAGAGAATTTTACTATGTTACAACGAGAATTGTCTGCATTACTTCTAAAACTTAGGGGTGCAGGCGTTATAGCAATATATTGATGATATGTCTCATTATGCATGGTTTTGAAAATTGAAATTGAAAATGGATGATAAACAAGATATTCCGAAAAATACGAGTTAGCTAATTCAGGATTTATTCTGTCTGTTGCTCCTGTGGCGACTAAAAATTTAGCTTCGCCTAATTCAGGTATTATAACATAAGGATGATATTTAATACATCCGCTATGATTTAATTGAATGGCGTCCATTGTAACTCCAATTTCAAGATCAAAATTTTCACTTTCAATTTTTTTAAATAGTTTAAAACGGGTAAGTCAGTGTCAAAAAATTCGAAACTATTATTATAATAATTTTCTAAGTTATTTTCGGTTTTCTAGAGGCAGGTAACTGAAAATTTAACATTTATAATCTCCAATTCGTCAATATTTTCTATTAATTCGTAGGATATTTTGTTATTTTCAAAATCGCATGTTTCTTGATTGAATATTCTTTTACCATTCACAAAACCCATAAGTGGTTTTTGTAATGCTTGGTTTCGATGTGATGCCTGAGAAATTCTAATTCCTGATTGAGAAGGATCCAGCTCCATTGGTTCTGGTATGTTGAATTTCATAATGAATTATCAAATTTGTTTACTAAAGATTGTTTAACATTCGATATGAATTTTGATATTAATATTTTGAATGGGTTGTTGATTGTAAGTAAAATAATATTGCGGTCTGTTATAACTAGCATTAGTTTGAAAATTTCTTGGTAGAAAATGAGTTTGATGAGATAGATTTGATTTAGAAGGCAGTCGATGAAACATTGTATTTGCTTTGAATTTGTTGTTTATAACTTTTTGAAAATTTTCAAAATGATTAAAATAATCCCTTTTATTTTGAGCTATATCTGATATGAGTTCTTCTCTTTTTTGATTTAATAGAAAATATCCAACTGTCGATCATCATAATTGATCGAATAAACGCTTCTAGCGCCATTGCTTTAAATATTGCTGATTTACTAGCTTTAATTTGTATTGAATTATTTACGTTTGAATTAATTTTTGTGTCGTAAAAGCTTACAGGGTTACGAATTTCATTTCCAATAAGTGTGATATCACTATTTTTTGGTATAAAGTTTGTAATTTCCAATTCTAACACTTGTTTACTACGAGCATCAGAATACAATTTTTTTAGTCTAACAAATACTGCATTTTTTGTTATTAATTTTGACTACAAATTATATGAATCTACTTTTAATAACACCCAATAAAAAATCATTGCCTACTGCAATGTTTTGATGATATTTATTGTAAAATCTTTCAGATGTTATTGGATTCTGTGCTATTTCTATAATGTACAGATCTTGTATTTATTCGTTAATATTTTAAATTTCAATTTCTTGCATTAACAGTAAATATTAATAGTAATTATAATTTTATTAAATCGTTCAATTGTGAATATAATATTAATTAATCAATTTATTTATTCGGTAAATTTAATTGCATAAAAAAAGTAATTAACAAAAAATCGACTTTCTTAAATTACGTACAGCGCAAACATAATCCAATTTTAGAATTAATGCACTGCACTGTACTACTGCGATACACTTTTCCGAACTTTTCTTAATTCCCCCGCAGCGTTAATAGACTGCAACTTGAATCTCCGGTGTCGCTCTCGATGATGTTTCAGCTTGGCTCCCAGCTTGTTGGACTCGCTCTTGTTCCGGCTTTTCTTGTTATTTTATCAAAACTTATCAATTTCCGTGTCACTTAAATTGATTCAAAAATTCGATTTCGGTGACTTCCTAGCGTCGACTTGTTTTAACTTTTTTTAAATCGCGTTTTGGTACTGACTTTTAAATTCCAGTTTAATAATAATGCTATCTATTAAAGTTAAGTTTGAAACTTTAACACGTTATCTCTGAAGACTGGGCCAATTTTGTACGAAGTTCGTGGTTTATTAAAAACTAAACCTGTTTACAGAATTACATTTGTTTTATAGGTGTCAGGCTTGCTAATACAGCTTCCATTGCAGCATCGCAACGATTTACAATGAATGGATATTATCATCATGTTATCATCACGAAAGAGAAAGGGAATCTTATAAGTTTCCTCGTATTATTATCTTAGTTTAATGTTACAATAAGAACACGTGTAATATAACATATATATGGTTCGTGAATAAGATAAGTGAAAAATATACATTTCTTATTATATTTTAATTATATAATTTTCAGTATAAATATTGTTGAATTCCACCATATTCGGACATCAATTATTAATTTATTTATGGTATTTTAAAAATTGTGTTTCTTTCGCCAACATAAATGTATCTTCTTCAGCGCTGTATCAATAAACGACATAAAACTGACTAGAATTAACATAGTCATTTTTTACAAATTGTAATTAACATTGTAACATTTTGAAATTATTTGTGAAATTACTATTGTGGTTTCATTATTATTGGTTGCATTTTTCTTTTCAGCACTTCAATAATAAAAAAATAAAATCTAAAATCAACAAGAAATCCTATCTAAACTAAACTAAACTAAAAAAGAAAGTTGATCAATTATATCCAAAATTTAAAGTCGGAAAAAATACTGGCTACGCCACTGAATTCTGCGTAAAAAATCTATAAGATGTGTTAGTCTTGTTTCCATTACTTCAGATTACACAGTAATTGTCTAATTTCAAAAAACCACGTTTTCTTTGGAAACAACTAAAAATTATAGATAAATTATTTTATTACCATTTTACACTCATATCGCAAAATTAACTCAAAGCAATCTTATCAAACTTTATCTAGCATTTTTTGTTTCCTAGCTAGTCTATAGAACGTCCAAATTTGAACAGCATGTACATACGTGCAGATGAAAAGAAGAATTTACCAATTTGTTTGCAATGAAATAATTGAAACGATAATTTTAAATGATAAAAAACAGTATATATAATTACAATGTTTTTGGGCATTTGTGTCGATCAATTATTAAAATGAGATCATCACATTGACTACGTTTCAAATAAATTGAATATAGCATACTTTTATTTATTCAAGATAAAACGATATGTAAATACGAATATTGTAAATAATAATTATTTACAATTTAAATTTTTAAATGAAAACACGTGTTTGTATACCACTAGGATATTTGAAATGTCACATTCATTGTCAGAACAATTGAATGCGCTAGCTCGCTCTTCTTAATTTACACACTTACGTGCAGACAGAAATGCCGTTTTAAATTTGTAATAAAAATCAACGTCAGTCTCGTGTCAAATTGGTCTTAAATATTACAAAATTTAGCAATAAACCGACACCCGGCGCATTACTTCATTTCAAATTTTGTGTCCGCTAGCGCGGCATATTTAATTTAATTATCAGTGAAACTTTCATTTATTAGATGATCGGTACTTCTTCTATATCTATTTTATACGAAAATCGTATAAGAAGCTGGTGTAAAACTGCAATCTTTGCCTCCTTGGCTTGGCATGTTGCAAGGTACGCTGACGAGAGATGCATACCTCGAAACATGTGTGCGTATCACATTCAATTAAAACCTGGGAAGTGTTGATTGCAATTCTACATCACATTGATTTTGAAATTGTAAAATCTTATTAGTCTGTGCTATTTTTAGTACAAGTGAGTAAAGTGCATCTTTTAATCACGAGTCTAACAGTTGGGCAGACGAGCCGCGAAATTAGAGAATTAATAACTATACTATAAATTGAATAACTTTTATTATAATAATTATTACATATTTTTGTTCTAAAAGACAATCGATTTGCTAAACATATTAATATGGATGTTGTTTTCTATGGCATGGCTTTTAAGCATGGAGTAGTTTGACCGCAATGTCAAATGTTTGTATTTCTTTATTTTCTATGCAAATATGCAAGTAAAATATTTTTCAATATCATCTCTACTTTATTTACATTACTTAAAATCATAACAACTTTGTAGCAATAACAAAATTTGATATAACTAAAATCACATATATCTATCAAATCAAAACTATTAAGTTGTGTTTTCAATAAACCGTATACTGTATTTTTAATGCAAAAATACGGTCAAGATCTTATAATTGGTAACTGTGTATGCAACCCAATATACACATTTCACATTTGTGATTTAAATTCATATTTTAACACGCATTTGCGTGACTAAAACTTTTCATTTTATAACGAAAGTGAAGATACGTCATTAAACCGTCACACAGCGCTTTTCTTGATTTCAATCTTGTGTCCGCTATTGGCGCTAGCACGGCAGAATTAATGTAAATATTACTTTCATTTATTAGATTTTGCCCTCGGTACTTCTTTTATATATTTATTTATTTATTTTATATTTTTTTATTAAAACTAAACTAAACTGAAACTATAAAAAATTGTTATGCAACCTACTTAACTTTTTACATAAATACATAAAAATTAGTTCCTTAAAATTTCAAGAGAAAAAAAATTCATATAAAAAATTAACGATGTCAGCTTAGAAAAAAATAGTCTCTTAGTTGATTCCATCGTTACGCCGAGATCGAGGGTGTCGCTTTTTGTATAACCAATTTTCATCGCTGTAGTACTGCTATAAATAATAGTTATTTGTTTATCAAGGCCGGAAAGTGCTACTTTGCCCGAAGAGTCTGAGAGGTGCGAGATGAGCGAGAAAAGCGAGCATCAGGCGAGTGTGTTGTGTAGTTGCAGTGGTAGTGCCAATTTTGTAACGTCAGACACTTTCAGGCCGCTATATACGGCCTGAAAGTGTTTTGCAGTAGACAACTGTCACTTTCAGTTGCAGCAAACGCCAACTTTCAGGATCCAAGTGCGGCCAAAATCATTAACTTTCAGATATAGCCGCCTAAAAGGAAATTTGTAATTGATAATTATTGATTCAATAAGTTATAGTACATATTTTCAATTTCTATTTTTTGTTTGTTTGTACTTCTATCGTTTTCTACACCTATTTCAGTTTATTACAAAAATAAATTTTGCTCATATTTGCTTATTTTTAATTTATAAGTATAACAGTTATATTACATATTTTACATATTTTTTGTTGAAAAAAACAAATATAAAGTAAATGATTAATTTTTTGTACCTTAATATTTTTATATATAAATGTTTTAAATTTTATAATATAAATCTAGAAGTATATAATATAAATCTAAACAACTTTGCCAAAAAATATTTTTTTCTATCTTCAAAAAAGAAGTTTTAGCTACTTGCTATCTTCTTTTTAAAAATACACACACATGTATGTGTTTTTATACAACATTTTATTGACATATGATTTATTTATTTTTTCAATTATTTCTTATTAACCTTTATTTTTATTTTGTGCTGTGCATGATTTGATGCCAACTTTTATAGCATCTTGTCCCACTATGCGTCGGTTTGAAATCGGTGCCACCAACTTCAAACCGATCAGTAAGTAGCACATAAAAATAATTATAATATATATTTAGCTAGTGTATTATTTGAAGTCAATAAATTTTTTAAATACTTATTTTTTAGTTTTAGTATAACATATACATTAATATGATAGGTAAAAATTGTACAAATTAACAACAAATTTTACTAATCTAAACTAAACCGAACTATATTATATATTTATTACTTCTCTTTAAAATATAATTTACAAACTGTAGACCTTCTACATCTTCACTGAAAATTTTGTTTATTTTTTGTCCTTTTGCTATATTTTCTGCTATTTCTCAACAGTCTTATACCTATGCATTGCACTGTCTTCCCCTTCTGGACATAATCGGGATTTTTATATTTCCAGCTACATCTTGACAGTCCTGTAATCAAGGCTCTTTTTATTTCCGCATCTATATTTTGCTATTGTATTTTTTTCAACTTCTAGAATGATTTCGTTTCTAATATATACCGATAAGCTCTGTTCTAATATTCTCTTATATCTAAGGTTATAGCTAGATTCTTTTATTTTTCTTCTTCTAATCTGCAACTCTACTCCTTCTAGCGAAAGTAAAATTTCTGCTTCAGTCTCGCTACCCGACACTTTTTTCATGAATTATATTTTACCATTCCAGTCAATTTTTTCACATTATTCCGCATCTATTCCTGGCATTATACATTTGATTTTTATTTATTTTAGTTATTATTTCTATTAGTATGTCGTTGTGTACTAGAGATTTTTTTGCATCGTATCTGACTGCTAGTTTTCTGAATGCCTTTAGCAATTTCTTTCTTATCTATTTCATGCATCACATTATATCCTGGTCCATTACTGTCTAGACCGAGTATCTACATTAAATATTCCAGTTGCACCTTTCCTATATCTTCATTTGTTTCCCATCCCAATATTTCTGTGTCAAACAAGAGTATGCATCAAATGTCTATATCAAAAAGAAATGTCTTGGCTCTTATATTATTACCAAGTTTTTGTTTACCGATGCTTCATATTTCTCGAATCTCTAACTTCTCTCAGACAGACAGTCTTTTCTTTTAAATATAATACGTGTCTTTTATGTTTTTCTGTTATTAAAGAAGAAATAAGTATTTAAATTCATTTACTTATATTTTATCGTCTCCACAATAAAATTTGTCTTTTCTGCTGCTGAACCCTTTTTATTTATAATCATTTTTCTTTTATTTAAGTAATTCTTTGGATAAGTGATAAATAAACTCCAAGAATATTAAAATTGATATATTTAGAAAATCAGGCATCAGCAGCAAGTCAAATTTTATTGTGGAGACGATAAAATATAAGTATGCCTTAATACACTTTTTATTGCTTAAACTTGTCCCTTGCTTATATTAAATTGCTATTTATAATAAAATAGCAGTTTTTGTATTATAGAAATTTTCAGATTAAAAAAAAAATATGTAAATATTCTATTAAGTGATATAAACATTTTACCATTCTGTTATGATCTTTTTCTAGATTTTTTATCAAACTATATTTATCATACGGAATAATGTATATGTATAATAATATATTTGTTGTTCTACACTTCCGATTTAAATTAAGCAATAATGTGACTAATATACACAACGTTCTAATTTCTATTGAAATTGCTAATAATACATTAAATTGATGCTAATTATGTGTCGCAGAAAATGTAAACTACCGCAAAACTAATTTGTTTGATGATGGCGTGAAATTTTTTGTTAATAACAATAATGGCCACACTGGTTTGCTATTGGCCCAATAAAATGCTTACTTTTTTAAATGTATATTTAATCATATTTTTCTTTGTTATTTATATTAAAAATTATAAAAAATTATATATGTGGTAAAGATCTGGAAGGCCATGTAATATTGCTACCTACTATACAGGGTGGTCAACAGAAGGATCAGACGTTTTTTGCGTTTTTTCAACTTATCGATTTGCGTTTTGGAAGGTGTAACATATACTATTAAAGCTTCAAAATTGCACAAAATACTATTATTTATACTAATTAAGTGAATTTTAAATTTAATTATTTTATAAAATCTGAATAATAACGGCCGCCTCAATAAACAAAATTCAATAAACCAATATAAAAGTCACGAATAACTAATGATAAATACAAAAATTCAAAGGGTGCTTAGCACAAAATTAAAACTACTGATTGAATTATAAATCAACCAATCACAAATAGATTTTATTGTCAATACCTTGTTGGTCATGATATTTGTTGTTATTTGTAACTATGCTTTAACATGCTCTATTGACGCGAGAATACAATTTTTGAATAAAATCACATGAAACATGCCCTATCTAATTGCGTATTGATAAGTGAAAATAATTTATTATCTCGGCAAAACTATCTTAGCAAAGTTACCAATAAGAAACGTCTGTAGTAAGAAATTCAAATAATATCTATCATATTTGACAAATAGTCAGTCAATATGAATTTAATAATTAATAATCGGTTGAAATGGAAAAATTATATTCTCATGCCAAATGCCAATTTTTTTTATAAATGAAACTCAGTCTAATACCAATCTTATTTTCGCCGGTTGGTATTGGAACTCGTGACATTTATAAAAAATTATCGATTGCGAACCACTTGCTATATTATCTATGATAATAATTAACTAAATTATATTTAATAAGGCGGCTGGTGATATACAGATTTTATTAATTAATTAAATTCAAAATTTGCTAAATTAGTATAAACAATAATATTTTGTGCAATTTAGTTAGCTTTTTGTTTAAAATAAATTATTAACAACATATTTTAATTATAAAGTTATACTACTTATAATTAAAATTTCAAAATAAAATTTTATTACTAAGAAACAAAACATAATCTAATTCAACTACAAAAATAACGCCAAAAATGCCTGATCCTTCTAAGGTGGACCACTCTGTGGATATGTATTATACAAGGGGTAATACAATACGAAACAGTGTTGGTATTTTTAGAGTTCGGCAATTAATGAGGAGAAAACAGAGAATCATTTTTAGTAGTATTTGTAATTAAGAATCTTAAAACTAATAAATAATATAATTATTCTTAAAAAAATTTAAGGAATATCCCACGTGGCTTTGAGCTTTATTGAAAATTGAATCAAAAACTAAAGAAAAACTATTCTTTATAAAAAAAAGGCTGCTTGTTTTGGGCAACAATTATTATTATAAATCTAATTAAATATAAACATAGTAAATTTGGGTTATATTGGACAAACCAGGCAGAGGTTAAAATATCGTATAAGTCAAAACAAAAGCGAATGTAGAAGTGGTAACGATTCTAGTCGATTATCTTTACATACTACATACAGATCATATTTTTAATTATAAAAATTTTGAGATATTAGATTCAACTCTAAATTGTTAAAATCGTTTATATTTGGAAATGTATTATACTAAAAATTATTGCATTTATTCCTACCTGTTTAGCTTATAATTAATTATTAATTTTGCTACAAAACATTTACATAATAATATCTAATATGTAGTTGTTTAGTTTATTAGTAAGCTTTTTAAAAACATTTAGTTAGTGACACTGATATATTTATTTATGTCCTAATGAAATAACAAAAATATATTGCGAAATATAGTATAAGTTTTAATTTATTTTTATTTTTATTTAAAATATAAAAAGAAGTTTGTATTTCCCGAAAATAAACTATGTCACATTTGACATCTAACTTTTCCCTCAATTGTCAGTCAGAAATAACTTTAATTTTGATTCAATTATGCTATTGAAAATATATATTGATCATTAATTAAAAATGTTTTAAAGCTTTATTTTATAATAAACGTTAATTAAAAGTACGTTTATTGAATATTTC
>JARJEC010150175.1:0-14349 GCA_030264575.1 Tachinus sp. AB-2021 | reverse complement strand
TTGTAAATTCTCTATAAAATTCATTGCTATTGCTGCTGTGACAATTAGAAATCTTTGTACCCAAATTGATATAATATACAATAATATACAATATTATTGGCGGATAAAATGCCTTCAGTATTATTATTAATTAATAATGTTGATGGTGTGCTATAGCATATTGTACACTTGAGACCACCAGAAATTAATCCGTATTTAAAAATGGTATTTCGAGGCCATGTCTAGTTGTACCTATTAAAACCATGTAAAATAGTATTTTATGTACCTAAGAATGCACTGCTCCAAACTCATCCTCTCCTTTGGGCTAACTTTGCAGCATATGAGGTTGGCGATAATTTCGAGCTTTCTTAAAAATGTCTTCCATTCAACGATACCAACAGGAGTACCAGGTGATGTAGTAGACAGGAGACGTGTTAATGTCGTTTGTGTGATTGTTTGAAGAGGTTTATAAGTGTTTGAATATTGAAAGTCCCATTTGGACATACGTAATTTGCGAAATTTTCGCAACGATTGTTCAATCATGTGACCGCATTTTGTTTCCATAAGGGGCTTATCAATTTGATTACCAATGTTGACATTAAAAAATTGACAAATTTCTTTTTTCAGGTTTTGATTGACAATTACTAATGAAGATGATTGATGTGAATTTAAATTGACAAGTAATTTCACATTGGACAATGGTGTAGGATGGCTTTCGGGTTGTGGAAAATTATTAGTATCATTTTCATTAGGAACAATATCTAGTGGCACGCAATTAGTTATTTTTGAAACGCAAATATATGGTAGTCGCCCTTTATGTGCATCGTATACTAATTTGCGTGTGTGGTGTTGTTTGGTATAGTACCTATAATCCTTTTGCTCCATAGCATGTTTCTGCATGGACTTCACCTCTTTAGGGCATTTAAGAAATTCGGCAGAAAGCGATGTCAGCAATAGATCTTGACTGAATGAACGTTTAAAAGCTCTGCCATTATAACAAAAATCAGAGTTTTCATAGGATTCCGCTCCTCCAGGATTGTAATAACTGGATTTGGGAAAAGGATAGGTTAGGAAAATAAATTGATAATAAAAAAGCATAAAAACACTTACGGTCGTAAATCTAGCACTCCTGGCTTTATTGTTGTAATGAATTTGATGTCATTTGATGAGTTCGCTTCAGTTAAAACCACTCCTTTTTGTTCCATGATACTAATACTGAAAACAAAAAAATCTTATTTTTCCTTGGTTCAAATATTATATCCATTACTTAATGTATTTACCACACCAAATAGTATTTATACATCATTCTTGTATAAAACTTTTTGTGTAGATAGATTTTATTTTCATATTATAATATAACAAAATAAACTCTTTATTTTATTATAAGTAAAATTAACGTTTAACAATAATAAAAATTAAAAAGAAGTTGTTGGCGCCACAATTTTGAAACTTCGAAAATAGGCCTCAAACGAAATAAGTACTAGCCGGATTTACAAACATTTCTGACAAAAATTTTATATTGGGCACAGATGAAACTATCAAAACGTTGAGCGTTTCATGGAATGCAAAAAAAATGACACTATAGAATATACTTATCAACCTTCCCTACAATCAAATCTTATCACAAAACGCACCATACTATCTATAATTGATCAATTGTTTGACCCCTCGAATTGCTAGGGCCAACAATTGTAATTGCTAAAATAATAATGCAAAAATTGTGGCAATTAAACAGCGGTTGGGACAAAGAAGTACCAACAGCTTTGCGTGATTCTTTTACTGAATTTGTGGATCAAGTAAAGAGTATGAGCATATTTGAAATACCACGTAAAACTATCATTAAAAATCCGTATCGTATAGAAATTCATGGTTTCTGTGGTGCCAATGAGAGCGCCTACGGGGCTTGCATTTATGTTAAGTCAACGGATGATCATGGCAATTATCAAACCACGCTACTATGTTCCAAATCCTGAATTGCGCCACTTAAAGTCCAAACTTTACCAAGGCTTGAACTATGCGTCGTTTTATTGTTGGCCAAGCTATACAACAAAATAACTACCAATATGAAGATAAACTTTGTCTATTACAGTTTATGCAAAACTATCTTATCGAAGGTGTATTTCACAAAGTTAAGGCAAATATTTTTATAAAATAAAGAATGTCTAAATTAAATTACAACATAATATAATAAAAACTAGAGGACGCATGACGTACTAAAACTTTTCCTTGCAACCATCGCACGATTTACGCTTCAAAAACATATGAATTTGTTAACCTTAATTTAAATGTCAAATGAGTGTAAACAAATTGATGCCAACATAAATATATGTCATCAACATACTCAATTAATATTTGTGGAATTTTAACATATATTTTAAAATAAATACCAAACTTATATCTTCAATTGAATCTATTGCATTTCTTAATTCAAATAAATGATAAATAATGGGTTTATTGTCTCGTTTTGCATTAAATATTAATTTAATTTCGATTTTTCGAAAAAAATACTCATATCTTCACACCAATTTAACCATCTTCCGGGGGGCACAACTACAGCTGGTTTGCAAGGTATAATGAAAATTTTACGCCTCTAGCTTCTAAACTTTTAGAGTTAAGCGTGACACATACATACATACACACACACACTCATACATACGTGCATACTTACATGCATACTTATATACATACATACATTTTTCGAAAAACCGTCTAGATCGACTTAGTGGGCCTCAAAATGGATATTTCCGTTGAAATTTCGAAGTCGGCTCTATACTATTCCTTTAGGGAAGAAAACTCTGATAAAGATGTCTCGAGCTAATTTTATATATCGTAGAATCAGAATAAAATTCTATGTTAAATAAAAATTTAAAAAAAATATTGAAAAACCCTTTAACTACCAGTAAACTAATCTCGTGTAACATTTTTTGTTTCTGGAATAGCCTAAAGTAACATAGAAATTTAGCCACATTGTATATAAACCCATACAAAAATTATACATAAATTTCATAAACATAACAATTAGTTAATTAAATGCTTTCGTCCATGTTGTTAAATAAAATCAGATTTTATACGTAAATTGAAAGAGAACAAGGACATTACATAAATGGAAAGTATGTGACGCATTACTTATCAGATTTATAATGATACAAAACATAATATAATTTACTCCAATTACATTATAAAACATGTCACTGGTGCAGTAATACATTTCGATTGCAGAATTCCAGGAAAAATATAGAGGGCGATTTATTTAATTATTTTGCTACTTTTTCGTTCTTAAACAATAAATCTGTGAGAGGGCGTATAAAATAGTATGTAAGTCATTACATAAGTTGCGCTGACTGAGATCTATTTTATTTTATCGAGTGTAACAAGAAAATCGGATATATAAAGTAAAAAATTCGACGTAGTAAAATGCTATGATTAAAGTACAAGATGCAAAAGTAAAATGTATCTGCTTAAAGAGATACAGGGTGTTCAAAAATTGGTTTTATTTTATTTTTATTACTTTTTAGTAAGTTGTTAAGTATTCATTCAGAAAACATACATAACAAATGAGAGAAATCAAATTATTTTTCAGAATGATTGCTGTGAGTAATAAACAAATTTTTTAATCGTTGCTTCGGGATATCTAAGTGGTCACAAAAAAGTCTGCAAGTATGAATTGGATGGACCTCAGGAGTGAAATTATGTTATTGGTGACTAGGACTAGAAGGATGTCTGATGTAGAGCTAGGATTATTAGTAATAATTACTGTAGGAATTCTTTGAAAATTCCGATTGCTTAGAGAATGCAACAGGTGTCGTTTTTTGCTACATTGAAATTAAAATTACAAATAATAATAGCATATGTGCAAAGTGATGCTTTTACAAAATTTATGCAGATCAGAAATATATCCAGTTTTTGTAATGGAATGGAATGGTAAAATAAATGGTATCGTTGAGAGGATTGTACATCTTAAGAAACTTAGCATTTCCCATGTGGATTGTAGGGTGTGAGATTACTAGTGATCTGCCTCCTGGTTATTGGTTTGGGATTGTGGAACAATTTCGTGTTGGATGCCAGTTTTGGAATCAAATTGGTGTATTAATCAAATTATGTGTTTGTTTCGTTAAACATAGCACATAGTCTAACAGGCAGTAGCCAGCAGACTTACGGTATTTTAAAAACTTTATATCTTTATTTTCTCTCTTATACCTGCCCTCCAAGAAATAGAACCTCTTCTTTAGCCTGACCAGCGGCGATTCAATTAGTCTATGCCGGTCAGACTAAAAAGTTTCCATTCCATGTACAGCGGATATGAAGCAGAAAAAATATTAGGTATGTTAAAATACCATAGGTCTGCTGGCCATTGGCTCTTGGGCTAACAAGATATCTCGTGTTTTAATATATAATTGTAGATTAATTGGGATTTGGGCACAAAAGAGTTAATGTTTGCGTAAAATTGTTATGTTTATCTGTATATTTTTTATTTTTATTACTTAACATATGTTAAGCATTTTTTTATAAACTTTTTATTAATTAATTTTTTTCAATGTATATTTTTTACTGGTTAATTAATGTTTTGCCAAATCAAGTATAATTTTACATTATTATTATTATTATTTTAAGAGAAAAGTTTTGTACAAGTCCAAAAAAAGTGGAGAAATAAAATCTAAACCGATTAAGAGGAAAAGGTAGGGATACAGGCAGTGTTGAATGGGAATGAGTTGGACTGAGGACGCGTGCCTTCTCAGCTGATTCCCAGGGTGGCTGAGCATAAATAAAAAATATACACTAACCATAGACAATCTATATTATATAGATGAACGATATCTGTATATTTCTTAAGTACCATGCTGTTTAGTTGAAGACGTTACCGCTACTGACCGCGCAACGGTAGTGTCGCAAATTGGAAAGAGGATACGCGGGAAGTTTATATGATTCAATACAAATAAATTTAAAATAAAATTTATTTTATATATAAAAATTGTTTTAATATATAAAAAAATTATAATTTATATAAAAACATTTTCTGTCTTGTACATTTAATATAGGATTAAATTATGAAATTATGGTAAAGTGTGCAAGGAGCAAACTGTGTCACACCGAAATTGGAGAAATTTTAAACTTCGCAAATTTCCCATAGATAACAATGTAAGTAATCTTTAATTTTATTTAAGTAGATATTCAATATTTTAAAATTATTAAAATTCATTATTATCCATTATCTAATGGATATTGTGAGTTTTCATTCCAATGCTTAGTTTGTAAAGCAAAATGTATTTAGATAATGTAAATTTAGATTACAAACGACTCAAATGTGTACATTTTCCAATTTTGTTTTACTCAACATACGATTGATAATTTTAAAATATGTAATATCTACTTAATTAAAATAAAGATTACTTACATTTTATCTATAGGAAATTTGCGAAATATGAAAGATATCACACTACACTTTATTAGATTGTATGAATTAGCGAGCATCTGTAATTTGTTGACTAAAGATGACAAATAGTGAAGTGAAATCATTTTCATGGCTGATTATATGTTCAATTCGCCATAATACAGCTAGCGCTACAAGCGGTAGTGTACCCCAACTATATCATGATATCATTATAGACGAATAAATACCCCCCCCTCCCCCCCGCGGCACTGACATTTAATTTCCAGTATAATTATATTATAATAAAATTAAAGGTTTTACTTCTACTGTGTGATCTACGCACACTCACAATTTTTTCATTATTTACTATCTATTGGTATCTATTGGTATCTCGTATTTTTGCGTTTATTTTACATTTATTTTTTATTTATTCTTACTTAATTTTGCATATATTATGTATTTGCTTCGTTAGTTTTTGGTTTACTTTTTATTGTTTACTTCGACATAAAATCGATTTATGCAACTGTTTTAGTAGTATTCATAGAAACGTGCACATGTATACGCAACGCCGAAACTAGGGCATGGCAAAGATGGAGTGCAACTACGTTTAGGGCGTAAAACCAAAGATACTCATCAGTTAAAAGTTTACTATAATTTTTTAAACATTGTAAAGCTTCAAATTGAGTTTTTTGTCATTACAAATATTGCAGGCGCATTTTTTTGGTCACAAATTCAGAAAAATTGATGTCTTTTTTTTATTGTGCCAATATTATTAATTTTTAATACATATATTAAAGTATTCTTGCTTCAAAATTGATTTTTTTGCTAAAATAACACACAAAAAACTGCAGTTGTTAAACACTTGTAGCATAACAGTTGAAGTCATTAGACATTTCTTTTCATGTTTACATGTTTTTCAAACTGATCGGTATTTCAAAATGTAGTCTGCCTGTCTCCAAATTGCTTTTGATGCTTCAAAACAGCTTGAAATTGCTATTATTGAAGACTAATCACAAAATACTTGAAGTATTGTGGTCTACAAATTCTTTTCACGTGCTTTGTCAATAAATCAATTTTTCCTGTTTCTAAATTGCTTTTTGTGCCCCAAACTGCTGGTAGTTACTGGTTTTGAGCACAAGTTAATAAGCAATTAAAAAAATTGATTATTTCAGCATCTAACAACTACTTTTTAGATATTTCTCTAATCATTTTGAGTTTTAAAATCTAGTCTTCCAGTCGTTATTAACATTAAAACTGCTATGTTGGTTGACCAACGACAAAACACTCCTACAGATTACGACGTACCAGTTTATTTTAAATGTTTTGCTAACTATTTTGGATTTTGTAATGAAGGCATCCTCTTTTTATTTTATTAATGCATTTAAACCTTCAAAACTGCTATATTTAGCCACCAACCATAAAACAGTTAAAGTCTTCGGGCAGACCACTAGATACGAGTTAGTTCTTTGTGTTTTTTTTTAACACTTCCGCACCTTACAGTCAAGTCTTCCTGTTTGTAAATTGCATTTTGAGCTTGAAAACAGCAATTTTTAATCACCGACTACAAAACAGTTAAAAGCGTTGTAGGACTACTATCCAAAAATTATTTTTTGATTTGGTTTAAAATAAAATCTTCTTGATATTAAATTGCGTTTAGAGTTTCAAAACTGGTATTTTTATATGTATATGTAATAGGTGGTTTTTATGACAACTGCTACCTAAAAAGAAATTTATTAACTATCCCGACTATTGAATTAGTATTTTCTTATAAGAACCACAATTTCCCACATCATTTTTTTATATAGCCTTCGTTTCGGAAGTTTGGTGGTAGGCATTCTTACGTTTTTTTTGGAGTTTTAAAATTGCATATTCTCTGGACTTATTAGATAGTCTTTGATAATTTTATTGTCTAAAATCTAGTTTTAGATGTTTTGTTCTTCTCTAAATTGTCTTTGTAGAAATTGTTATCTACAAATTATTTTCAGATATTTTACCAAATACTTCAAAATTTTAAACTAGGTCTCCCTACCTCTAAATTATTTTTAAAACTTCAAAACCTGCAAAAATCGATATTTTCACGCAGCAACCACAAAAGCTTTTGTACATATCAAGTCCTATACATTCTTTTTACCTACCATTTTGAGAAAAACTTTGCTCCTTTAAATTCCTTTTGTGGCTTTAAAATTGCTTATTCTATGCACCAATTAGGAAATACTTTTTGAAAATTTTCTTGTCTCAAACTCAGTTTTAAATGTTTTGTTATAGGCCAGTAAACTGGATTAAAAAGTGGTTTAAAAGGCATTATATTTGCAAAATAAATTAGTTTGCATTTTTTTTTAATAGTTTGCTATAAAGTTCTCCTGCAAGCCCCGAACCGAAAATCCATCAAAATTTCTTTGTGGATTTCGAGATAAAAGTAATTTTTTATATTTCGGTTGTTATTAATTGGATTTTCATTTGCTTTTTTTATAAATGTACAGAAATATTTTGAATAACTAAAGTTATTCAAAATATTTTCATGAAACTTTTCTTCATAATTTTTCAAAAAATTGGGCTTAAAGCCAAAAAATTACATTTTTAGGGGGTGTTTTTTTCAATATGAGCTAACAACTTTTCTCTAATTGTTGTGAAAAAAATATTTGAACAATACAACTTTTATATTTAACTTTGTTTGGACGTCCTTCAATGTTGAGAAATGATATCAACGACTTCATAGGACTTAGAGACTAAAATTAAATTTGCAACTAGTCCTATGAAGCTGTTGAAATTATTTCCAATAAAACTTTGGTTTAAATATTTTTAAATAATCCGACTCTTAACCATGATATTTTGAAAAACACGAGTAGTTTCTGCGGCACAAAATTTATTTTCATACAAAACTTGTAGGAAATGAGCCTAACATACAACTTTTATTTAAAGATTTTTTCATCTATTCACTATTATAAATTGAAAAAAAAAGCACCAAATTAACAGAAAATGTCGTTATTTAGTTTCTAGTCTTTTTCCTTGGAAAGTTATGAAATAAAGTTATTCAAAATATTTTTTGTACGTTTAGAAAGAAGAAAATAAAAATCCAACGAATAGTAACCGAGATATAAAAAATCACCCTTATCTCGTAACCCGTAAGGAAATTTTGGTGTATTTTTGCGGTTCCAAGCTTGGAGAAGACATTTTTATTAATTTAATATATTTTGTAAATTCAAATTCCCCATTGACTGGCGTATTAGTCATTTTGAGGCTTACAATCAAGCCTTCATGAAAATATTATTTAAAGCTTCAAATTTTGAAAAAGAATAGTATTTTTGTCTACCAATTGCAAAAAAATAAGTTACTATTATTTTTAGATGTTTTGATCACCATTGAGACACGTAAAACTTCCCTTGCCTTTAATGTTTTTAGAGCTTTAAAATAAACTTGCAAGACAAATAAATTATCCTCCTTGCCATTTTAACGCATTTTTCGCGATTTTATACATTTCACTAATAGTGTACAATTTTATGGTATTTGAAGCACCTCTATTGTATGATTTTTTTTTCAAAAATAAACACTTCCTTTATTTTTATGGTGTTCGGAAGGAAAATGTATCATGTTTAAAAATGCTTTCTTGCTAATTTTATTTTTGAGCAATTTAGAAGCATTTTCAATGTATTAAATTTATTTATTTCTATAAAATTTAACTCAAACATTTTGATTTATACTAGAAAATTAATATGATTTAAATTTAACTTGTTACCACTTTTGTTTTTTAAAATCTTTATTGGGTTACGGGGAGGCGCAATTTAAATACCTACCACAGTTGCTTTCATACACTTGGCAGTCTCTAAACGCTCATGTAGTTGCGGTTTTGGTTTCAAATTAGTTTTAAATAAAAACCGCAGCTGCACGAGCTGTTGCATAAATCCAGCTTTAGTATATTGTCTAATTTTTGTAAACACAATTTCCAGCCACCTTGTATAAAAAGTAATTAAAAAAATTTTAATAGGCTTTTTCTCTTGAAATATAAAAATTTTAAATTAAACATTAAAAAAATTTTCAAATATCTATTTCTATTTTTTTTTTGCTGCCAAAAAGCCGTTTTTCATTTTTTCCAAAATCCGCCATAACCCAAAGTTTATTGTTTTTTAATTACGTAAAAAATTAATTAAATCATTTAAAAATCACTATTTTCGCAAAATGACCAAAAACCCAAAAAAATCATTTAATAGTTTTGGATTTTTATTTTGTCGTTTTTCTCAAAAAAATTTTCATCATAAATATAGTTTTTAATGGGCTAGATGCCAAGAAGCGGTACTGCGGTTCTGCAGAATGTTGAATATGATATGTTCAAATTAGACTAGATTGCAAAACACAAAATGACTAATAGGACAGTCAACGGGAATTTGAAATTACAAAATATATTAAGTTGCATTTTTCTATTGTTTGTCTTCTACAAGCCCCAAACCGCAAAAGCAAAAATTCATCAAAATTTCCTTGTGGGTTACGAGACAAGATTGAGTTTTTATATCTCTGCTGCTATTCGCTGAATTTTCATTCTTTTTTCTAACTGAACAGAAAAATATATTGAATAACTTTTGTGTGCAACTTTTTTTCATAACTTTCCAAGAAAAAAGACTAATAGCAGCGTTTTTTGTTAAGTGGTGGTTTTTCAATATTTTCTATTCGCTTTTATATAACTGTTATGAAAATAATCTTCAAACAAAAGTTGTAGGGCCACTATTTCCTACAAGTTTTGTATGAAAATAAATTTTGTGAAGCAAAAAGTTGTATTAGTTATTGAAAATGTCATAATTAAAGGTCAATTTTTTTTTAAGAATCAAATTTGTTTAGTTAAAAATATTTAAACAAAAGTTGCAGATATATAAGAAAATATTGAACAAATGTTTTTTTGTAATGTAATTTTGTCTGTTTCAGTTATGAATATTTTTTATGGGTTAAAACCGGTAACCGGATATTTCCATCTATTTAATTTTTTTAACACCCGATATATTTTTGCAATTTTTGATTTGTTAGTCAATTTTACGTACAAATCCAAATTTTCAGAAGTTTTAGTAACAATGGAAAAGAAATTTACAGCAACATAAATGACATAATTAGTATTTAGGTTGTAATTTACTTTTGTCAAATGCGACCTCTTGGTACATCAGGCAAAACTAAATCGTTTTGCTATCAAACGACACCAAAAATATTTGTTTTGAACAAGTATTAAAATTATTTGCGTGAAATATGAAAATGTTTAAAAAAATGAGGTAATGTAACCAAAACTTCTGAAAATTGCGATTTATACGTAAAATGGACAAACAAATAAAAATTTGGAAAAATATACCAGGTGTTCCATTTAAAATTACAAAATTGGTGTTATTTCCGGTTAGATCGGAAATGAGATATTTCCAAATTTTTAGTGATATATTTCAACAAATAAAATTCATAAAAAAAATGTTCGTAAGTAAAAAAGATATGAAGAGTTATGAAAGATATTTAGGCCTGTTTCAATTATCACCCGGTATTTTCTTGAAACATACCAAAATATTCCAAAAATGGAAAAGTAGAAAAATTAATTCTATAATTTTAAAATATTTAGATCGAAATGTGTTTTATATATAATATATATATATAAAAAAAATAAAAATAAAAGAATTTAAAAAAACTTAATCGTCCATTTATGAGAAAGATTTTTGGATAATACTGTTTATTGAAAAGTCCACTAAAAAGTGGATAAATTCTAATATGAAATATATTTGTATTTGCCATGCAAAATTGCAGTCTTTATGCCAGCTGTCCGCTTACATTAGCTGTCCACAACTAGAGATTTCTGTAACGTAGCATATTTTCATTACACAACGTATGATTGTGATTACCAAGTAAAATGGTCAAACAGATTGTAGAAAAATATTTAATGAAAGAACTTATCATTATTATTGTAACAATTAATAAAAAACTTATTAAAATCAATATTTGAAAGAAGGAAAGATTTTTGCAAAAATAAGCAGTATTTTAGACATGTAATTTAAGCTTAGCTTTATATCGGAGAGAGATCTCATATCTGAAAATTATTTTATTATTAGTAGCATATTTTTGAATATGTACTTTGACTGTATCTATCAAATTACAACGTTATCTTAATCAACATAAATAAAAAGGTCAAAATAGCAATAAATATTCAGCATATTTTAAATTAATAAAAATTATAATACAGACCATGCTTTAAAAAGTATTTGTATCTTTTGCAAAAAACTGTTCTTACTATTGTTTCCATAGTTCAAAAACTTTATAAAAAATTTACTGCAATTTAAAAAACATGTTTTATTGCAATAATAAATGCAGGCTGCAATTTCCCTAATAATTGCAATTTCTAAATGAAAACCATTTAATAATTGCAATAAACATGAAGTAAAACAATTTTTAAATCAATAAAAAACTGAATCTATTGCAAAAAACATGATATTCATTCAAAATTTCTCAATTAAATATAAATTATTGTTTACATACAAATTAATCGAAACAATCAACCGGGTAGCACTCACATCCTCTACACATGATGAACAAATAGAAAGCACGTTTTTATTAATCAATCAAATACAGCAGAAAAAACAAGGTTATTAAATTTCACCTAATATGGCAATATTTTCTAAAGTACATAAAAAATGTAAGGTTGTGAGAGCATGTTGTGTTATGATAAAAACATAAATAATACTTACATTTTGATTCTTAACAAAACAGTTATGTTACATTATAATACGTGAATTTGGAATAATTCCCTTGGAACAAGAATGACTTTTGACAAGTCTTTAAATTTTTTAATTTTTTACGTCGCCATTTTGTTTATTTTCATATGGGAATTAAATAGAACGAAGTTAGACGCGATAACATTGCCTGACAGATAAAATAGAGGTTGCCAGATTTATTTTGTTTTTCTGTTAATAGAAAAGAAAAACAAATTAAAACCCAACAAACACAAATACTACAACAAATTAAATTCCGCTTATTAAAATTATTATCAGTAAATTAATTGTTAACGAATATTTTAATTTGAATTATGAGTAATTTGTATATTTAAAGTATGCTATTTAATTAAAAAATAATTTACTAAAGCAAACTGATGTTAGCATTTTATGAGCACACGTAATACTCAAATAAATGCACAGGGCCGTATTCAAACATATTGGATAACGTGGAAATGCAATTTAATTTTCAGTAGTAATACCACAAGAGACTGAGAATAATTCTAGTTTTTTCAAAAGTTTGTTGCCAGACAATAACCAGTTTGGCAACAAACTTGAGAAAAAACGAACAATTATTATCGATTAGTTTCAGTCTCGTGTGGTATTTGATTAGACTATTTTTTTGATATATCATTAGTTTTATATTCTTAAAAATAAGTAGAGTATAAATTATATTTTTAAAATATAAATCTACCCAACATAAAGATTTTACATATAAAATCATTCTTTTGCAGTTTCCTGCTTGCCTACGTTTTTTAGAAAAAAATGCTTTCGATAAAAGTTTTAAAGCATAAAACTGCATATTATCTAAATATTTTTACATTTTTTGCAACGGCAGAAATTATATACAGAAAATGTGAGTACTCACTTATATCAATAGCCATAAAACTGAAATAAACAAACATAATTGTAGATGTGAAAAAGCGTCACGTTTAATTATTATCCTGATTATGAATATATTTATTATAATTTAAAAAATTAAATTTACAACTAATTTTATATTATTTTTAAATTTAGGCATGATAATAATTGTAATTAAAAAAGATATTTTTAATTTTTTTACGTAGTGAGGTGTTGGCCTCAACCAACAAACAGCCCTTGCAACTAACTTGCGTATGATTCCTTTGCATTTTTTTCTCTGCACAAATCCGGATGTTACATACAACAACGCCATTTGTTATCGTCCTCCGCCTAATTATTGCTGCTGTTATAGTTTAAGATGGGCTGGTCTCTACTTCGCGTTAATCACACAGTCTTGCTATGGCATCACATGCCGTCACCAACTCATCTTCATCTATAACCATTAGCGTTTCCTCTATTACTTCCATTTATTTGCATCTATCACATCTTCTTTCTTTCAATCTTGAGTTGTAGTCTGCTAGTACGATTTATCCTTAGATATGTTTTTAGTTTTTTTGGATCTTTGTTTACATCTTCCTCGCTGTATCCTCTCTCTTTTATATTAACTTTATACAGTTCCATCAGTTGACTCCCCTTTTGTAGACCTAGATTAACAGGTCTCCTAGTTGCCAGATATATTCTGACCATTTCAAAGGTTATAGTTTGCGTCAGTCTAAAGATAGCGCATTTCCATTGGAAATATGATTCGTCAATTCTGTGTATCTACTTTAATTTAAAAAATCTTTTTTTCCTTCCTATTTCTGCAATTTTGCTTGGTACTATTGTTTCCGTGAATGTTTTTTCTATTTTTATTGTTACATCGTCATTTTTTTATAGCTATAGTTATCTTGGCCTCTTTTAATTTCTTCCACTTCTTTGATTTTTTCCATGTTTCTTGTTTCCATTTTCATTCTCTCTCTTTTCCCCCTTTTCTTGTATAACTTTTATTCATTGTTTGATTCCATTTTGATCTATTTACATCTTTCTAGCATCAAACTCCTTGATTCTTTTAGTGCAACGTTTCTTTGTGCCTTCCATTGATTTTCATCTTACCTTCACTTGCTGATTATTGTTTTTTGTATTTTGTTTTCTAGTATCTTCTCTGATTCTTTTCTATTTTCCTTCCATGCCTTGCATTCTACTAGGGTATGCGGAAGAATCAACGTGGGTTTTGGTCTTGGCAAAATGTGCATCTTTCTTCTTTCTTTTTTTCTATAACCCGTTTTTAAATGTGTCCCTTGCGTCTGTTTTTAATATCGTCAAGTTCTCTGCATCTAAGACATTTTTAATTTTATCTAAATAACTATTTTTAGGCAATATTACCGTCGCATTTGATTTGTCCGCTCGTGTAATTTTTTTAATTTCTAATTTAAATTTTCTGTT
>JARJEC010150157.1:0-13175 GCA_030264575.1 Tachinus sp. AB-2021 | reverse complement strand
GTAATGTATTCGAGAGAATAAATTCGTGATAAAAGACATAGTAAATTGTTTTATTTCATACAGCTTTTTCATTTATTTATATATAATATATGTATTTTAAATAATATTTTATATTGTAATATTTTTAATTTTTAATACTATATAATGTTAAAAGTAAATTGTTTATTTATTTTATGTAACAGAATAGTAATACTTTAATATACAAAAAATATAATAATTGTTATTTTAGCAAGGTAACTAAATATGATATTATATAATCCTAAAATTAATATGGAATATACCTATACATTTTAACACATAATGATAATAAGCGTTTAATGTAGCTGTAGAATAAACAAATATGTTTCTATATATTTAAGCTTGGAAGCACTGGCCACAAACAACAGTACGCCTGGTCTGGACACCGAAAGACCAAGACATAGAAGGGAACCTTAAAGCCGGCCAGATAGATAAAAAGGGAACAACGAGGACATCTATTGGTCCAGAACCCACATTCGTGATTCCACACAAAACCGGAAAAGAAATAATCAAACGCAAACTTGCAAAAGAACACAATAACTTGAGGAAAAACTATCAGGGGATGAATCGCATAAGATTATTTCTAACAGGACCAAAAAAAAAATCAAAAAGAAGTATCGCAAAAAAGGCTCACAGGACTGATTACCGGACACTGTGGTCTTAACAAGTACATGCATAAATTGGGTATACGAGAAAATCCACTACGCCGCGGATATTTGGAGGACAAAGAAACTCCGCAACATCTGCTGTGTGCATGCGAAGCATTCAACATGCAACGCACAGTTCACTTTGGCAAGCATATGCTAACCCAAGGAGAACTGAAAACAATCGCTTGGCAAAAACTCCTGTACTTCATAGAAGAGGTGTACAATAGGACCATCAGGACCATAGTGCAGGTATAAGTAGTTCATACATAGCTTACTTATTCAATAAAATCTTTATAACTCTAATTTTTTTGTGGCAAGTCATGGTTTGAGTTGTGACTGTATTGTTAAAATAATATTATTTCTAAAAGTGAATTTAAAAAAAAAAGAACATTTGCACATTAAATACTAATAACAAAATACACTTCAAAATTATGGGTTAGATATTTCCAGATGATATCTATTTTAAGAGATTTTATTGTCGAAAAATTGGCAATTATATTGCGTATAAACTGATAATTCCATATTTTCATGTGGCAGGACAGAACTGCAATATGGCATCCATGCTCTATCAATTGTAGCAAAAACACCTCAACAATGAAACAAGTGATAAAATAGTGGATCCGAGCCCTAACTGTAGAGGTGGATTCTGCACAAATTTATTTACAAAATATGCAAGAAAATGAATCCAGTAGAATATAAGAAAGTCATTGGACAATATGTCAATGTTCCATTTAGAAATGATATGGTAAAATATTAAATTGTAATAAATCCTTTAAAAAAAGTTATCAACATGTTGACACCTCCGATACTAAAATTACAAAAGATAATTCAGATGTTAAGCGATTGGAAGAACGGTTCTAGTCTCATGACAATTTTCCAGAAATTGACGTTCATTTTATTATTTCAACAGACGATGATAAAACAAACTACTACAATACTTTTGAAAAAAGTTTCAAAAGTTTGCAACTAATAAAAGATAACAATTTTAAAGAAATTAAGTTAAAGATTTCAAATAAAGTTATACAATTGCTTGCTGCTATGAGCAAAATTAAAATAAATGATAAACATGTTCCAATTGATCCTCTCCTACCTTTTCAACGTATATGCGTATTAAAAGAAACAATAAATTACCCATTATCTTTGTATGGTGATGGAGAAATGAGAAAAACACAAAGGTCTATTTTTTATATTTTCTATAAATTTTTTCAAGAAAATTTGAAAAATGTCAACCTATCCGTACATTATTGATGGTGGTATGTTTTTCCATCGTGTTAAATCACAAATCAAGGACAAATTTTCATCAATATTTATTCAAGATACCAAATCAAAATACACATGCTATTTATGAAAATAATTTAAAAAAACAATAGTAAAAGATGCTCATTCACAATTGACCAATTTACCTTGCACAGCAGATGCAATGATGGAACAATTGAAAAATAATTAGAATTACTTTCAACATTTATTTTTGATTTTGTTTCACTCGTAATACTTAATCGTTTGGTAAACAAAGATAAACATATTTTGGTAGGCCCGTTTTACGTTTTACCCCCTCCCCTCTATATACACTTAAAAACATATTATCAAAAAAGTTTTTATAATCTTGACAAACGGCCCAACCAAAACGTCAGCTTTTAAAGTATAAAGGTTGAAGTATTTTTAGTTACCAACATTTTAAAACAAAAATTATCAAAATCGGAGTAGTTATAACCGGTTCCAAGATAACGCACTTTTTTTGCCTAGACGCCTCCACTATTTTGAGATAAGAACAATTGCGCAGTCCGGTTTAAAAAATATTTCTTGTGATGATAGCTAAAGTATAGTACAGTGACATCATCGTTAAGTGGATACTGACGGTGCAACTAATTTTGTCTGCTTGTTGAAGGTGTCCACTTAAAAGAAAATTTAAATAAATATATGGATGTGTGCCAGTGCAATCTAAACTGTTTGTTTATAGGAGTTGTCCGCTTATCAAAGGTGTTCGCAACTAAAGATTTCACTGTACTTAACTAAAGTTATGTAGCTATTACATACTCGAGAAACCAGTTGGAAAAACTTAAAGAATAACGTCTCTCATTCATAATATATGCAATATGGCATTTACAACTCTTAAAAACAAAAAAGAAAATAGAATTATTATAAGTAAAAATTATTTAATCAACAAGCTTGTTAATGGAAGCAATTCGAGATATTTTAAATTTATTTTAATTATCGAGATTATTAATCACCATTGTCATTGTCACACTCGTGTTGTATTAATTACAATATTTTTCCGTTAATCTCCTCTTGAAAATATTCAAAAAATCTAAATTAATTCCATGACAAAATTTCACTTTTGACGTAAAATAATTTATATCTGTCAACTTAGTAATATACAATTTTTTCAATAACCTAAATTTACAGCTTATTACATAGAGAAGCAACAATATTTTTAATAACCATGCATGCATTAATAGCGGTTATTAGCGATCTCCTGTCAATACATTAAATAGATCGTTTAATAAACAAACAACGGAAAAATTAATTTACTACTCTTCTTACATAATATACAATAATACAAGTTCAATATAGCTCTGCTACTTGCATATTAAATAAATCAACAATTCAAATTTGAATTTGTGAATTAACCGATTAAACTCCAAAACAGACAAAATAAAAACCTGAAATTATACAAAATTACAAAAAACTAGAGGTTACACGTACTAAAACTCTTCCCCCAACAATATATTTCCGCCATCAGTTCTTTACGTTAAAAATAATCATTTTAAGATTAAGATAAGTAGAATGTTGGCATGTGTTGGTGCAGGATAGTATTAAACTAAAGATGGATCCGGTCGGTCTGTTGGACTGTTTGCTTGCCCCGATTTTATATAATTATTCTTTATATTTTATTATTTCGCGGATTTTGATACTGACTGACACTGATTACGTGGGTTTTGTTTTTCTTCAATTCAAAAGCGCCATCTTTTGATTTTTATTTTCTCCTATAGAAAAAAAGTAATAAATTCGTATCCTTTTTGTGTTTTAGAATTTTTTAATGAAACAAAAACCAAAATTTGCAGATTTTAAAGATCTATAAATTCGTATATGAAATTTTGTTATAAATTTCATAGTTTTCTTGTAAATTGACAAAATTCTTCTTTTTGACATTTATCATGAGCTTTTATAAGTTAGGTATTAAAGTATCGATCTAAAACTAATTTAATTCAATTTCTAGGGTTAAATTACTATAGAATTGAGCAACTACCTTTCTTCATTTGTTATTCCGTTCAAATCAAGGACCCTTATGGCAATAAATTTATAGAAAATTTTACTTTTCCTCTATCTATAATAAAATTATAATCAATCGATGAAATAACGTAACATTTTTATTGCTAAACTAGTAAATAGCTAGATAAATATTGTACAAAAATGTTGACTCATTCTATACAAATAAATTTCTATTCAATTAACAATAATTGCTTGAAACTATATACAGAAGTGGTTTAGAAGAAGCAATTACTGTATTAAAAAAATCTTTTAAAAAAGTAATTAACACAATTTGCACTTTCTAAAACGATAGCCCAAAGCATGATTTTAATTTACAGATCTTTGTGCATCAATAATGTAAATAAACATTAAAATTTGAATTCATTACTCACCTTAAGTATATTAATTTCCTTCCCCAGGAGATTCTGTGATTTAGCCAAACTCTTTTTCGTGATACTCTTAATAGCTACAGTTAAGGAAGAGTTCTGTAAACAAAGATATAAGGAAATGAGGCTCATGAATAATTCATCAAGGTTTTGTTGTTATTTGAAGGCATAATATTTTGGCAATGAAATTGTTAATTGAATTAAGGTTACTGACCTTCCTGTGTCGTCCCTTGAATACCACAGCGAAGGCACCGTGACCGATTAGGTCTTTGCTGTTGTACTCGTACTCGCCGACAATTTCCATTTTGCACTATTCTTCCTTAATTATTATTAGAATTTGTCCACTAGGAATTTTGACACTTATTGTTGTGGGGAATTAATCGATAGCCTTTTGTACAGCTATTCGCACTGTATTCTACATTTTGGCGACACTACATCACGTACACGTGTTTCATTTATGCAGATCCGACGTACTATCTTGTAATTACTTCAAAATGCAATTTTTTCATCATTACTTGGAAAATATGTAGAATCTGTCAAACCGCCACCATAACAAATATTGATTCTCTGTCTCACTCTAATAGTAGGTAAGGCAGGTTGAGCACTTACCGACAAACGGGGAGAAACAGTGTCGTGCAATTTAAATTTTCGCAAAGAAAGTTGTGTAGACGAACCAGAGCTGTCGGACTCCTTTTGATTGTGATCAATCACTTTTTGTACCATAAATTATTTTCAAATAAAATCATTTTAATAAATTTAATGATTAATGATTTAAATCAAATAAATAACACGTTTATAGACGATTTTTATTATTATCAATGATTTAAAATTTAAACATAATAATTTAAATCTTAAATAATTTTTATTTTACAATAAATTATTTCTGATTTAATTCTATTTAAAATGATTTGTGACCGTTTTGACCCAGCCAGCATTGACGTCATATTCACGTCATTATTGATCTTAATTTGTGCCATTTTGACCTAAAACATAACATAAATATGACGACAAAAAGACAAAAATATGTCAGGAACCAAAGACGGCACCTAGATACGTGAAAATGTGACCAGTTATTGACGCAAAACAGATGTGCTGGTATTTTTTTAATAAACTTTTATCAAAACTTTCAATCAATAAACTGTTTAAAAATAATCACTATTAATTATCAACACTTCATTAGATGACGTTTACATTTTAGAGAATTGTGACTTATTTTGTTGTTATATTATGTTATACATATCCAGGCCGATATCTTTTTCTTTTAACTAATTCCTCTTAAGTCTTGCATAGAATATCCAAAGTTATCTATAATCTTGGTTAACTTAATCTTTTGTGCAACTACTTGCTGCTAACAATAGCAATGTTACTATTATCACCATCCACAAACTCATCGAAATACTGACCAAAAATAAATGACGTTAGTTTTGTCACATGATTCTTGAAAACGTATGGATTGTGATTGTATGGCGTGTGCACAAGATAATGCCTTAAAAATACGTCATAACGACGTCGAAAATGAGACGTTATTTGTTCGACTTAAAATGACGTCTATTGCTCAAATTCACAAACATCGTAAATATGACGTAACTGCTGGCTAGGTCGTACGTAAAAAATAGGTCTCGCACAGTTTGCTGAAAACACTAATAAACATATTTTTATTTGGTTGTCTCTAATTTGAAAACCATAAATAGACAACAGCAGGGGTGCGTTCGTAAAGTCGAAATGTTTGCAAAGTTGCACTCTTGGCCATTCGAAATGTCGGAGCGTTACTTCGAGAGTGAGACCTCAGGACGATCGAAATATCAGAATGTCGAGCCGATAGTCCACTCTTGTTTAATGCTTGTCCGACACTTTTTTTTATTATATCAAAACTAGAACAGTTTATGAAAATACGGCATTCCATTGGCTGAGTTTAAAATAGCAGCCATTGAAATACCGTATTTGAATAAACTGTACTTTTGATATAATAAATTGCATAGTGTCAGCCAGGCATAACCAAATCTAGAGCTGGGTGGAGTGGGTCGATTTTACGCGCAGTCAAGTAAAGATTGCAAGTAATTTGTTACTGTTGTTGGCTTTTTTATTATTTTTTTTATTTTGTTCAGGTGAAGTACATATTAAATCCACTTTATTTAAAAATATATTAGTAGTACTTATTGCAGAGTAGCAACAATATATTATCTATGCTCAAAAGTTTGAGGTTATCTGTCATTTGACAGATGTTTTGCAGCATTTCTTGTATACACTCCTAAGCGTTTGAGTCATCCCGGGTCCGATCACGTGACCTACACTTGGTATGTACAGTGTGCACACCATATACCTACACTTCGACTTTTCAAATGCACCCTAGCTGTTTCCATAAAGAAACACCATAATTGCATATTCTAAATTTGAATAAGGGTTTTTCATTTTATAACACCTCAAATGTACAAACTTAGAATTTAACGTTAAATCGCTAGCACAATAACACAATACACGGAGACATCAGAACAACAAATCTATATATTTTTAGCCGCGACCATGGCATACTAGATAAATAATGTTTCTTTTTGCGCTATAACTAATATAAATTTAATAACAACATTTAAGTTTTTTAAGTAAAACTTTTATAGAAGCATTTTTTCCAATGCCAAATGTATCGTCACACAAATCAAATGCATATAAACTTAAACGGTTCAAGTGCATTCCACTTGGTTGCAAAAGAGACAGAAGATGTAAAATCGATGAGTGGGATTGAGATGGAGCAACATCAATAACAATATAAACAAATCAAATTTGACAAATTAATTAATAATATTAATTGTCTATGTCAGATTTTTAGCCCTATAAAAGTAAAGCATTCGCTTTAATTAATTTATAGAAGAGGGATTATTATACTGCAGATAGGACTTTTGGAACAATTTTTTAAATTTATATTTATATCTGTTGTGAATGTTTCGGACATTACTCATTGTCCTTTTTCAGTACAAAGATAAACTTAATTAATTGAAACAAAAAACATAATTTAAAAGACCGAACACACTCGGTAAACGAAAAAGTAATTCACAATAAATAAAGAAAAAAATACATAAAACTGCAACATACATTGTTGAATTAACAAATGTCAATTGAGATTGACATTTCTTACGGTTTTTTTTCCTGGGATTAATATGTTTTATAAAAATGTTAATATATGTTTTTCTCTTTTGAAACTTTTGCTTTTTATGCATTTTTATTCTATAACAAGTGATAAAAATGAATATTCCATAATTGTCCTCAACGAAATACATAGATTCCAGTCGCTAACGCTCGGGTTTGGAATCTTCCACTCGTATCGAATTTTCATTCTAATCAGAATATTACAGAATATACTATACTTTCATACTATACATTGATCATGTGGGTTTTGTTTTCCCCATTGGAACATCTCAAACGCGCCATCTATTGGATTTTTTTTACAGCAGTCATCAAATCTATCGCCGATCTAGCGGAAATCTGCTAGTGTGTCATTATATATCGACATATAGTACAACCACTCCATACTTACCTAACGGGAACCAGTCTCTCATAGGGCTTAGCATCTTAGCATAGTTGTAATTTCTTAAATTGAAGATAAAAAAGATAATTAAAATTTATGTTGCATATTTTGAATGTATTTATTGAATTTTTTTTTCTATATACATATTTAGCATTAAAATTATAAAAACTTTAAAAATACTTACTTCATTAGAAAAATTCAACTCCGTTTTTTAATTAAATCAAAACACATTTACTAAATAAAATCATCTTATTTAATTCTTTTTTTCACAGGGGCCCAACTATTGATTTCTAAATTAAAAAGATTTGTGATGTATTCTACATTTTAAATAGAAGTATCATTTGTACATTTTCATTTGTTTGTTATTAATTGTGTTTAATAATAAATATTAATAAAATAACTTTTTGTTCTAGTGATTGCAAGAAAATAATAAAACAATGGTGATTTAGTAGTGTATTGTAATCATAATCATCATACAATAGCATAGTACTTTAAAATTTGATAGAGTAAATAAATTTTACATGGTAACAAAAATAAAGTTATTTTATAATATTTGTTATTAAACACAAATAAAATTATACAAATTTAAACTTATATTTAAAATGTAAAATATATCAGTATACTAAAGTATTTAATTTAGGAATCAATAATTCAACACCTGTGAGACTCGAAATTAAATAATATAGAAAACAAATGAATTTATTATTAAACTTGTGACGTCTTACAAGGACTAAAACAAATTACTTTGCATATTGATATATACCAAAGAAACGTGTGTGTTACAACTAGTACTACTGACACGATAGCAACACTGATTAAGAATTTTCAAATTCAAGCCAAAAAAATCTAGGAACTTTATGTTTATGTTTTTCTAAATATGTAAAATTGAGTACGGCACTATGCATATGTTTTGTGGCGTTGGCAGTCTGCAATAAGACAAAACTAATACACAACAAAAATATATTTCTGAAAAATTGAGTAATTTTAGAAATAAATAAAAATAAAACTTAAAAATTAAAAAGACTGACATATTTTGGCATTAAATGCCGTTGTCAATGTTAATAAATAATAAACAAATTAAATTATAACATTTTTTTGGTTTGGATGAACAATTTTAATAAAATTATAAGCACAGTTATATTTAAATTTAAAAATTTCAAATGCCAATACATGTATCTAATTGATTTTAAAAATGTATATATTTAATGAATAAGCAAATTAATCTTACAAACTCTCCGCTTGCTAATATTTTTATTAAAAATGTTCATCCAGACAAAAAAAAGTTATAATTTAAATTGTTTATCATCTATTAACTTCGAAATTGGCATTTAATACCAAAACTTGTAAAGTCCTTTTAATTTTTTGTTTTTTGTATTTTATTATTACATAATATATACTGTGAAAATATACCAATCTGTTGGAATTTTATTTATTAAGATGAATAATTTGCACAAAATAAATATCAAATAAATCAATCTCATAAATCATGTTAAGGTAATGACACCGGAGCATTGTACATCTCCGGTGTTCGGTGTATTAGATTTAAGTTTTTATCTGTTATCTGTGATACTGATTTATTGATATTTATTTATGTATTAAGTTATAAAGTGTTGTGTTAAGTCCGTCTTCAAACTAAACCTGGGATTTTTAAAATATGAAATAAAAGCGCAGCTAATGTCCTTAGCTGTCGACGCTGCAATAGAAAATCATGTTTATAATAATGCAAAAAAATATTAATACGATTTCGTTCATAATACAACTCTAATACCATTTCGCTTCAACTCCCAAGATCCGGTCGCATAGATTTTAACATATAATATTATGCACTCCTATCTTCATTCTATAGTTTTTGCCACCGAAAAAGAAAAGTTGAACGCACGCCTGTGTTTTCAGTTGTAGTACCACAAAACGACGTAATTTTTCTGTGGCGCTAAGCAGCGGGAACGAATTGTTAGTAGTGTCTTGGGAGAGGAAATGTGATGGAGGTCTTGCTGTGTGCACCAATACAATTTTTAATGTACAGTCGCATATCTTTATAGAATTATTAATCAATGATAGAACTATATACTTACGTAACTGGAACGGACACGTAATAGCAGCCAAGTGAAGCAGGGGCAAACATTATGCGATTTTAACTATTGATAATATTTTGGCTTTATGTTTAAAATAAATAATTAAAAAGTTATACAACTTATGATTAAAATTTCAAACTTAAATTGTTGTAAATCTGCAATTTTAAAGCTTTAATTATATATTACACTCTCCTAAACTCAAATCTCTAAGTCCAAGGATAACGCCAAAAAAACGCCTTATCCTTCTTATAAATGTTGTATATAATTTGATTCATTTTGCAAAACAACGTAAAATAGCTAGTTTCACTATAGATTTTTGAAAAACTCCCTGTATAATTAATTCAAAGGTATCTAGATTAAATAAAAATAAAAAATTAAATTATTTATTTAACATCAATGCACTACCATACAATAACTAAAAATAACTAATTTTAAATTACATTAACTGTATATACATATTTCAAAAAATTTAAAAATTTCATTTTTAAAAACATTTTGTCCTTGGATTCCAATATTAAACTCTTCTCATTTTACTAAAAACAAAATTTTAAAAATAATAAAACAGGAAACATACACGATATACATTACATTGATAACAAAACATGGAAAGCAAAAACATGGTAAGATGAAACTCAATAATAATGTATAATGTCGAAAATACTGTAAAATATCAAAAATATTTAGTTCTTATAATAAATCTTTTAAAGTTACAAATGACTCTGCGATCATAAATAGTGTTTAGTGTATTAGCCATATGGATCGATGTGAAGTGTCTTGATTAGTGTAGCGGAATTCCTTTTTTCAGGTTAAAAGTTAAGAAAACGATACGATTTCGTGTAGTAAATTAATATACATAAATCTACATAAAAAAGGTTGATTTTGTATTAAAAAAAACACAAATAACTTTTTAGAAATGTTTAAATTTAAAATTTAATTAACAACTTAACAATAATAAATTAAATTAAAATCTCTTCGTGCCAGGTACATAATAATTTTTTGAAAAGCTATTGTAAAATACATGTTTGTCTTTTTTAACAAATAAGCAAGCAATAACAAATATTGGCAACTATAAATTAAGTTCTGTAAAGTAGAGTCAATGTGGATATATAAGTTGCTCTTGGTGAACTCTAGCTTGGTACCGGAAAAGTACTAATCAGTCAAATTTTTTCTACGTCCCAACACGTGACCATAAATTCAAATTCTATTCGGTGTTTACTACACAATCTTAAATCTTAAAATTGCGATTTCCTAAACGTCCATAATTTTAGTAAAATTTTTATTGGGTTGGGCTAGCGCTGTGCTGGTTTATGTAGGGAAATTAAGATGTTTATACTATATAATTATACTATACTATACTATATTGCGCAAATTCCGATCATGTTTTAATCGTTTCTAGTTATGTTCGTTTTATGGATAAATTTAGAAATGTGCCGCAAATATAGTGGAAATGAATATCTTAATTATAACATAATTCAAGGTTGCTGATTATGAATCTGCATTCAAATCTCAGCTATCGGCATCGAGTCACTTGTTACACCGACTTATAGCATGCACATCTTACATTTTGAGCATATGCACTGGGTATCAGATTTTTATCCAGGCAATTTACACTGCTTCTTGCTTGCACAATATATCCATTTGGGGTAATGATTGTAACCATCTAATCTGATATCATCGTCGAGTACATATGTTTTTGTGGTATTTTTTTTATAGATAGTATTCCACTTCTTGGACATCCAGCGGTTTTTTCTTTGTACCAATGTTTTCTAATTTACACAATATTGCAGCAACTTGTTTTCCAAATATTGGTAGTGTTTTGGACAGTCTTCTATTAATACTTTCATATTCAATTCATACACTTTTTATGTTTAACTGCCCAAGTCTATCTCCAGATGGTCCAATCAATAAGACGGGTAAACATGTATACCTTTTTTAAAAAATTTTATTTGACAGAAAATAAATTATTGAACAGTCATTTTTATTTTCAATTATTAGTAACGAAAGTGTTTTATTTGTATTTTTGAATACACAAATGAGACACCATTTTTTACAATAAATGAACTTTTATGGTGCATAATTTTTTTTTGAGAGCAAGTTTTGTGTGCATGTAAGTATTGTTTAGTCTCTTGAAAATTTTATGTATTGAGGATAAAAAATATTTGAACTTTATGTTAGATGCTATCATGTGTAGACTGTCTTTAGACGTTGCTGGGCATTAAAGGGTTAATGATCTTGCTGCTAAAGTAATTTTTAAACTTATTTGCTTATTAGTATTATTATTGGTACTAATGAAAACATGTAACTACTATCAATACAGGGTGTCCCAACTTATTCGTTTACCATTGCTAACTTTGTTATTATTAAAATTACAACATCGGTTACATTAGCAAAGTTGTAGTATTTTCATTGCAGATTTCAATGATTAAAACAGAAAAACAAATGAATAACTACTTTATGAGATATTCACAAAAATAACATTTTTACTTTTCCTTCCTAAAGCAAATGTATCCCACCTCAAAATTTTAAAATCAAAATTTCAAGGAAAATATCCATTTTGAGCCGGCTATGTATGTATGTTTGTATGTATGTATGTTAGCATGCATGAGAAAGTAATCACGTAAGGCTGACCGATTAGCTTACAGATACATTCATCGTTTCGATAGTTTCATCTGATACTCAATATAATATATATCAGTATAATATGGAGACATAAAACTATTATTGCCACGTTCGACAATGTATTATTAAATAGACAGTCGCGTAAAAGATTTAATTTTTAATTAAGAAATATCAATCAATACTTTAACTTATATAAATAAAATTTAATTTAGAAAGATGGTTGTTAGCTATATATTTTATTTATTATTTAAAATAAAAATTTATATATTTTTTTAAGTTCTCCTAATAACACATCTGGTGGTATTTTAATTGGGCATTATAACACTAATAAAATAAAAAATTAATAATATATTATTTAAAGTAGTTTATTTATTTTTATATTCTTAAAATGGTAATTGTAAACTTGAAAATGTTTAATAAAAAATATTTTATTAATATAAACATACTTATATTGATATATGTGATGTATATTTATTTTCATTTTAATGGAAAAGTATCAGTATCAAATACAAAGTATCGAATACTCATATAAAAGTATCAATTAGTATTCGATACTCAAAAGCATCAATATTGCACACCACTAATATTGACAAACTCACTCACTCACTCACTCACTCACTCACTCACTCACTCACTCACTCACTCACTCACTCACTCACTCACTCAC
>JARJEC010150138.1:0-17110 GCA_030264575.1 Tachinus sp. AB-2021 | reverse complement strand
ATTACGGCTTATTATGTTGATGTAGACTGCAGGTGCAGTATTATCAGTAATGGTTTCCATTTCTTAATTCTAATTATATTAATATTTATAAATTAACATTAATATAATATAACATGCATTTATAGTGTCGCGCATCGCTTACATATTTTCAAAGTAATTCACTTCGCATGTCTTTTGGGAGGTCATAAATAAATGGTAATTTATACTTTAGTTGCATGCAGCATAATTGTTCCTGACAAACTGATAATATTCCTTTTTTACAAACAGAATAGATTTGAAAAAATGATTTGGTGGAATATTTATTTTCATTTACAGCCGCTAAAACGTGTTACGTACGCTCGGTTAATTGCCGTCCGGTCCAGTTTTTTTTTGTGAGGCACGTGCGGCATCACATTAGCGAAATGTTATATGACAAAAACGGGGGTGGCAGCTGCCCGCAAGATGCGGAACGAATGTTGAGGAATTAATCATGGGGCCGCGTTTATATGTCTGTCTTCTACACAGGGCTCACCATATCCTGGAGTTGACGGACGCTCTCGCCGGACGACCAGACTTAACGACTTCTACTATGTCACCGTTTAATGATACAGACCGACCAAAAACACTTACACAAACGTTTTATCTTCAACTCACACGACTAAACGACATGTGTTATACAAATTCCATTAATTATTCCCTCTCGACGTTCAAAATAGAATGTCACATCAAATTTCAGATGTTATAATCCCGCATGTTATATAATCTACTATTTCTCCATTAATTAATACATTCCCATTTTAATCGTCGTAATTGTTATAATGAAAATCTTTTTGTTAAAAATATTACACTTTCACGATGAAAAAAGGAACGGGATAATTGCATCCGTTGCCTTTAATACAAGAATAAAGTCAAAGAAACTTTTCAATTTCCTCTTCTTAAATTGATTTAAAAAGATCGATACATTTTTTTGCGACGATGAAAGCAGACACCTTTTAATTCAATTTCTAAATGGCTGTTTGATAAGGCACCGGCTTCTTATCTTTTAAACGGTATATGCGAATAGGATGTTATTAAAAAAAGTGCAATGTGAGAGTTACCTATCTCAAAAGAATGTGCGGTAGCTTCAGGAAGCGCATAAAACTCGGCAATGTAGAGACGCCTCGCATATCCAAGAAATCTCGTAAACACTGTCAATGTATAAGAAAAAAGTGAGGTTATCTCTGGTGTTGGGTTTTCGTATTGAACCTACTTTTCGAGTGCTTCCTCTTAATACTTTACACATATATCGGGGACAGCTCGTTTTATATCCCAGCCACAGACATTTCGATAATTTCCTCTCTGCATAAAATATCCTACGACACAAGGAGTAAATGGATTACCCGCGCAGACATTTCAAATATAAGAAAACAATTTTGAATTAATGTTTTTATAGCCTGACTAAAAACTACAATTGCAATAACTTTTATAGTACATTTTTATATTATTTATTTTTTCAAATTTTTAAATTAATTTCATTATAATATCATAAATAACAAAATGTTAATAAACTTCATTATAATTAAATTACAAATAAAAAAATATTCTGGTTAGAAAAAGCCAATAGGTTGTAAGAATATTAATTTATACAATACTTGAAACAAAGTTTTAAAATACTAGTTATAATTAAAATATAATGATGATACATTTACTGATAAGTATACACTAGTCACTTAACTATACCGTATGACTTCTTTGTGTGTGTGTGTGTGTGTGTAAGAATAATATGTTTCTGTTTCTACGGCGGTAATGGACACATGTAAATGGATAAGGGTCTAAGTGCTCAAAACTAAAATCTTCAGAAATTGAATAAAACAGTTTTAGGGCTATACAATGTTTTTAAATTTAATTATAAAAAATGGAAATGCATACACCCTGCAAGATATTACTTTACTTATTTTTTATATTTATTGGCTATAAAGAAAATGCACGGACATCAACGTAAGGTTTCTATCTGATGAATGGTGTAAGTACCTGAAGTGTTTTATAAAAGGGTGAAAGTTTATGTTATGTTATAGGAACGCTGGAAGATACATAAAGGTTAAAACATTTTTATGAAAAAAGAAGGTGCAATACGAAAAGAAAACAATTATGTGGTTTTAAAATGCAAAATATAAAAAAAAAGTTTAAATGTGCATGTCTGAATATCGAACAGAGACCTTTATTGTATTGAAAACAAACATCTGCATCCTCACTGGCGGCAGCGCGTTTTTTACATTTTCTTGGTAGGTGGTGCTGCATTTTCTTCTTCAGGTGGAACTGCATGTACTACCTAATGAGAAACCGCATATTCTTCTTTAAGAGTAACTGCATTTTCTTTGTCGAGGGAAACTAAATTTTTACATTTTATTTCTTAATGGAAGCTGCGTTTTAGAGGACTATATTTACCTTATATTGACCTTATCAAGGACTACATTTTGATTTCTGCGGAGCACGCGGAGAAGTTTATAGTAGAACTGTCTTCAGGTTATTAAAAACAAAACTTTTTTAATATAGTTCAAGATTGACCAATATATCTTTACCTTTCTTAGCCAAAATTAGTGGCAATAATTTGAATCTTTAATAACTCTTCTAAACCAGAAAGCGATTCCAGATTCATGTTCTTTTTAAAAACGTTTGTTTTCTACATAAGAGAAGTACTGTCGATTTCAAGGATGTGGGTGGTCTCAGGAAAAAGATTTCTTTGGTGTAAATCTTTTGCTTTTGTTTATTTTATCTTCGACGTGTTGCTACAAGTAATCATCTAGGCATTTACATACATGCTATGCCACTTACCCAATGCGGGCGAACTTACAGTTAGGTTATTTGAACAATTCCGCCGAGAAACTTTAAATGGAGTAATAGCGGCTACACGGTTTTGATGAGAAAAAAAAAAAGAACGAGCGGGCGGAAAAAGCCTCTGTTTGCGTGCTTGCCGACAACGGTAACTACGCCAACCTTTCATAGATAGCGCAGTCAGGAGAGCTACATACGTCGTGTTTTTACATAATCCGCTTTAAGGATTAAGTTTGTTGCAGTTTTTATTCTGTTTCTTGTGAGAAACACGGATGCATGATACTGTAGTATTAATGTATCGACACGGAAACTGTGCAAAGTCTATGAAATTTTCCGTCTTTATGGGCACAACTTGGAATGGATTGTCTACTGTTGTAGTAACTTTTTCGAGATTCTGCGGAACAAATTTTTTACGTCGTTTTTGATTTCTTGGAAATCTCGTAAAGTTCCCTATTATGACATCTACTTCCGAGATATTTATCCTAAAACGAACGCTGCAATCGTTTACAAACAACATAGATAATAGCCACCATTTTATTTTAATTTTTATATTTGCTATAATCACACCACATTTGCAGTAGCAAGTATCATGGGGTAGCTGCAATTTTGAAAAAAAGCAGACGGTTATTTCATTTCTCCCATGGTCTCAAATGCTATCATGCCACTGCCACATAAACGATGAACCTGTGCAATCCGCATGAATGTCTAAATTGTTGGTTGAAAGTTGACTACTATTAAATACAATTCAGTATATGAAGAAACAAAACCTAGCTTCTTTCAAGACTGGATGTACGGACTTGAAACAACTTGTTGGAAATTGTGATGACTTTAGATCCTCTGTCATATGCTTTTTACGATTGTGTATTGCAGTTTGAGCTTTGGTAAATATTTATTATGTGTAAAATCTGTCATGTGTTCGAATTTGGTTTGTATTGTCTATGCTGAATTTGAATAGTTTATTCGATTGAGTTGAGTTTATCGGGATTGAGTTCATATTTATAAATTAAATAACTTTTTTTTTATTTTGTAGAGTTGGTAAAATATTTGAAATGTGCAATGACGTTTGCTTTCTTCTGGGATGATATTTCTCTTACTGCATTATAGAAAAGCGCGTAATTGCATAATACATAAAAAGAACAACACTTCCACGCTGAGTTTTGCATACGGTTACACCTGTACTTAGAACTTGGCGCCGTCACTTACAACTTTACCTAGATTCGGCTCGTTGTCACTTCAACCGATGCGGTAATAACAATCTCTCTCTATGCGTTAAACTAACCAGTAACTAGAGCTACGTACAGTGTTGTTTGTTTACACATCTCATTTCTATATCCCTCCTACTTAAACTGTTTATCTTGAACTGTTTCATTTCTTCGGATATTTCGCTACAAAACTTTTACTTAAAATATCAGACATTTACATATTTATTATTCTAAAATTTTATTCGTAATGTTTATTTATACATTATTTAAATATTATAATATAAACACAAACAAACCAGTTTATTTAATTATCAAAAATATTTAATTAAGCGAATCAACATTTATTTGTATATCCGCATATGATTATTTAGGGGATCTGTATATGTATATCATAATTTAATATGAAAATATTTGTAAAAAACATATCAAGCCGCAATGTCGACCACTTCACTAAACACAACTAGATTATGTAGTTCAAATGTTTTGTAGTAATCGTATTCAAAATATTAAGATTGCAATCGTTATTCCAGTTGTCCCAGTAACTCGTAATTAATCGTATTTCTGTCACATCCATTAGAATTGCAAACACATCCAAGAAACTAAATATTCATGATTTCTATTCAAATTTGTAGTATCAACTCTGTATATAATTCATTACGCGCACTAAGAAGAAGAAATTTTATTCCGAACGTTTAGAAGATTAATGGTTTAAATTAAAAATGAATTTGTTGTCTGCTATAGTGACAGGGATCATAATAGATTTACATTTTTTGTATGCATAAAGATAAGGGCACATTAATAATTAATTATGCATTATTTAAAATGTTGATAAGTAATGTTTTATCTTGATGCAACTTCAACTAAATACTGATTTATAAAAATGATGAAATGTACCAGTCAAGTCGCTGATAAAAATCTGAAAAGTTAAATTTCCTTTCCCCGATCATTTACATACAGTAGGTAATTTATAAGGTTTCTGTGTGCTGCAAATCGGCTTACTATGCTGTGCGACAAAATATTAAGAAATGAGCGGCCTATTGATATGCAAATGAATCGGGCTGAATTTCTTATTACGCTCGTCTCGCCACCCACGCACGCTTCTCCCCCCAACTGTATTTTTTATACTGAAGAGATTAAGGGGGCACGCATCTCGTGGCCCGCATAAAACGGCCAGAGACCGCGCTAACACGCTTATCCGGCGTAAATCAAAATACGCCTGAAGTTGACTGAACCCGCATAATGTTTCTTGGGTTCTCTCCCTTGCGCGTGTGTATGATATAAAAGGGGTGAATTTATTCTGTACACAATTATGACACTTTGTAACTAATTAAATGGCGCGGGATTTCCATAAAAACCAGAGGCCTGTGCCTTAAAACCACCTAGAAAACGATTACAAGGCGACATTTCTCACTCGACCTTAATTTCCATTTGAGAGAGTAATTGTTTACACCGACATGTACTGTAGCTGTTTGTTAAACAAGTTTGCTATTTAAATTAAATTGCTTTACACTAAGAATCAGTTTGCATTTTTGCATCGAAAGTAATAAGCCTTTCTGGATTTTAGCAATGTGTGTTTTGTCTATGCAAACATTATTTATTATTTTGTCTTTTTAATTTTGGGATGCTATGACTGATGAGTATGAGTTTAGGTATAACTTTTATGAATTAAAATGATAATATAACAACATGACAATTTGTATGATGGTACAATGTTATTATTATTGTGGTACTCATTCTCGTACTATCTTTGTTCTATTCTTTTACTATTCTCATATTATCCTGAGAAGACTTTCACGTTTATTATCCGGCTACAGAAAGCGTGGAATAATAAAAGCACGTGCAAACCAGTCAGTTGCCTGATATGGATGGATGAAATTTTAAAGCGCATACTCTTCTTCGTCTTGTCCAATAGATACAGCTCAACATAAAAGCAAGTGTCTACAGTGAACCAATCGAGACTGGTCTATGGAAGGAGTTTTCGCACAACAATATAAACGAACGAGAGATCTAGATTATATGCTCGAGAAAGTGTATGCTTACGCGCAATAAGCCTGTCTAGATTTTTCTTGCTGTGAGCAGCGGCAGAAAGTAGCATGCGGATTTTTGTACCGTTTAAACCAGGTTTGCACTTTGACACTTTACTGCGTGATGTTTAAGTGTTTACTATTTTTTTAACAAAAACGTAATTAATAAAATAAGTAATGACTAAATAATAAATATTGCGGAACTAAAACTTTATTAGAAGAAACCACCTTGTAGTAATCAAATAGGACCGCAGAGAAATGAAATGTTGTTGCATTGTTGTTAATTATAGCACTCAATGCATTCTTTTGTCATAATATTCTATTTTGTACCTTTTGTATGGTTTTATTTATTGGAAAATATCTATTACAATATTTCTGCCAAAATTTACAAAACGCACTCAGTTCAAATATCGTTGTTTCAGCTGTTTCTAGTAAAATAAAGGAATAGCAAGCTTTGCTATTCCTTTATTTTACTAGAATGGATGATTTTTGCTCTAGATTTAAAACTATATGACTGTTGAATTGATAAGTTTTAGTGGGGCAATTCTTACAATATATCATATTTTACTTGCAATAATAATAAAAACACAAAGGGATTGCTATTTTTAAAATAGATCTTATTAAAATGTACTTTTTCTAAAAATGCAAGTTGTCAAAATTAACATTACTATGTACGATTATGCATCCGTATATCTTTCGTTTCTTAAAATCACATGAAACTGTTGATCTGATAAAAATGATCTACTAAACATATATTAATTTAAAAACTAATATATGTAACAAAAAAGCTAATAATGCGACGGTATGGTCAATATCAATATACCACATCAATCAGTGGACGCAGTTTCCAGAATGTTGGAAAGCCTAAAAATGTGATAAGTTGCAAACTGTAGAGAAATGTTTGAAAGTTGCTAAATCATATCAAATTTTTGAGAATAAAAATGTGAGGAAATATTGATATAATTAAAAAGAGCATTTTGGCAACAAAACTAAAAATTCTGTTAAATGTACTAATTATAAAATTTTATGAAATATTAAAAAGGTGTCAGTTAAGGTGTAAGTCAAATAATTATTTTGTTTGCTAATTTTAAAATATTAGTGCAATATGCAACAGAATAGTAAGCTACTTTTCAAAAGTTATAAAAAACGTTGCAAAATACTTTATATTCTTACAAATATTATTAAATAACTTGTCAAATTCGATTTTTTTATATTGATGTTGCTGCATCTCAATTCAGTGTATAAATTTTACTTCTTTTTTCTGTTTTGCGACAATGTTTAAATTTATATGCACTTGACGCGAAGACAAGATGTGAAATCAATGAGAGCAATTGAGATAGATTTGTGTAACGATAAATTTGGCCTTGAAAATAATCTCTCACTTTAAAATATCGATAAATGTTGCAGTATGCTTGCGAAATATAATGAAATGTTACATATTTAAAAAGTACATATTCATAATTATTGTGAAAATTGGAAAATATATGTAAAATGTCGAGAATATTGTGATTACTACTAAAGTTGTAATCTCAATGAATTTGTTTCTGTTTTTAATACACCTTTTTTTAAAATAATTCTATTTATTTGTGAAATTGAATTGGTTAAAGAAATCTAAAGCCGTTTTAACACGAGTTAAAATAGATAGTAACAGTCACACAGTCACAATCAATTAATATACATAGCCACTTATTCGCCAAGAGGAGATTTTTGCACGCGTACTTTGTCTAACTTGTATTTACTCACTATCTGTATCCCCACTTACAAATTATTTCACCATTTCATTTATTGGCTTTACTACTTTGCTACAAAAGTTAAATAAGAGTATATTCAAATACAAGTTACAGAAAAATATTTCTTGTCATTTCTATCTATCCATTAAAGCGCTGAAACATTGGTGACAAATCATGCAGAAAATGCACTCAACTCTATTTTTGCCTGAGTGAGTAGATGCTAATTTCAAGTTTGCATATAATATATATCTTATGCTTATAAATATTTTAATTTAATATACGGTTTGAAAATTTAAATTTACCGGCGATTGTTTTTCTTTTAGACCAACATTTAAATAACTCGCCCTTGACTTAATTTTCTCTTTTGCGTACTTTTTATTTAATAATCTCACCCGAAATATTTCCCAGCATAAAAATACTTCTTTTATTTTTACGCACGGTGAATTGCTAATTAAATAAAACCGCCGTTGAGTTTTAATATACAATTATGTTGCGGAAACCCAACAAAAAAAGTGAGAATAATGAACGGCTCTTCATTTTCATTTTTATATGTAACGATGAATTATTTAAATGTATGCTACTGGTTTTCGATGGTATTCGGATGCTTTTTTGGGAGTATCGTAACGCTTTGCAAATTCTCTTTTAGCCATAAACACGTCATTTTTTATAATATATTTAATGAAAACGTTCGCAGATGTTGCTTTAATTACACTGCGAAAATTGTTAGCATTTCATGCAAAAGCCTGCGTGCCAACCGGTACATATCATATTTTGCATGCGGCTTTAATAATCTACACTTCGACATTAAACACACTACACACGATATAAAAAAAACAATGAAATGTTTTAAAATTAATAAATATTTAATATGCATATGAAAGCCTGTTTAAATAATGAATATGTGAATTATTAATAATGTATACGAAGATTGGCTGAAATATATAACAGTTTATAAATTTATATTATATAGCTTTGTTATAGTTAGTAAAATGGTGGTTGAAATAAAATGTATTATTATAAAACTTATACTATATTGAGTTATAAGTAAAATAATTGTTATATAGTGTCAAGTATTTTTATAATATCTCGGTTACCATAAACAATACAGATGAATGAAATTATTTTAATAGTTAATTGTTGCAAACCAAAGCTGATGGTTAAGTATGAACCGTTCAGTATCCTGTTTATAATATAAACATTATTAAAATTAGATGCATTGTACCAAATGAGCGGCTGTGCAAAGTTGCAGTGTGCATAAATAAAAGAAGGTTTACACGCCTATGACATGCCGTATATGCTGTCAGCGTATATACATTCAGCATTGCCTGCTGCCTCCTGCTCACTCTGCGGCATTGGGCAGGGCTTACTATAAACGCTACATAAATCCATGTCCTTACTATGTCATTGTTATTGAATGAAAGCTGATAATAACGGAGAGTGGGTATGTGCCGACTATTGGCATCACGCAACTGCAGGCTTGAGAACATTGTGCAACTAAATTAATTGCCAACACTCAATTTGGCTTTGCAAACTGGCCTCGTCAACTGGCAAACAGCGGCATAGTGGATGACCTTAAGGATGCGTTTATGTTGGACCGACGATACGCAATAAGAGCGACGAAAAAATCTTGCGAATAAAATTTATCCATTGAATTGCAAAATCCTGACGATAACTATTAATAAATACGAGGGGAAATTTTTATGTTATCAACCTAGCCATGAAAACAAGGACAAACATAATTTGATTTTCAAGTTTTTAATTCTTCTTTTTGGCATATATCCAATTAAGAGAATCCTTCGGCGTCTCAAAAAATTGTGTCCATTTCTTTTTCTGCAGAAAATTGCAATTGTTTCATTGGTAGAGAATCTTTATGAAACTATTGCATGGATCCTTGTTTTCTGACAGGGTCCCAGTAGTGTACCCAGGTCTCATCTCCAGTTACAATTTTATAGAAGTGGAGACTACTACTACATAATTTCCTCGGAAATTTATCTATACAGTTTTTGTTTGGGATTGTACAGCTTTGAAATCCATCGTTCCGACACTCTGCTCGTTCCCAAATTTGTATGTAGCATTTTAAAAACACTCGTTTATAATAATTCTATTTTTCTAGCAATAATTTTTACCCAAGCAACACCAAATCTTCAACTTTCTTGACGATTTTGTGCTTGTGTTTGTGCTTTGATGGCTTTTCTATACATTGTGTATCATTAATGGATTTATTTGAACTTTTGTGCACCAATATTTCACTTATAAATAGGACGGGTTAGTTTCTCCATACACTGCCACCAGTCTCTCATGGATATTCTTTGGGCTACTTACTGTCTTCTTTCGATAAAAATTGTATGATTCTTCTGTGTTCAAGTTGCAAATTACTTATTGTATAGTATCTTTAAACTGATATAAAAATTACAATTGTTAAGCAATTGGAACCAAACTTAGAGATGACACTATAAAATGTCACACAAACTCCCGTCGTATTTATCATTGCTACACCATCGAGCATAACTAAATGCACATCCCCAATATTAACAGGTTTATACAATTACATTTATTAATTTTCTTTGTTCTTATCTGTGCTCTTGTCGTTTATTGTCGCTTTAACATAAACGCCCCTAAGAGAGATGTATAAATGCGATAAGTAAGCGAGCAACACTGTTTGCTTGTATATTCTTAGTGCAGTGTTGCTAGATGTACGCTAGTTGTATGACAAAAATAACTATTGTCGATGTAAATCAATATATATATTTTTTATTTCATAAAATTTTAAATTTGCAATTATTTGAAAAAGGTACTATGTTTACAGAAAAACACAAGGTTCGACTAATTTACAGATTATACAGCCATAATTTTTTGTCTTTAATGTCTACGTACTCTTAAATATAGAATAAAATAAAATTATGAAAACATTGCGTTGGGAATAGTATTATTGATGTTAAGTACGCATTCTAAATTCGTTGAAATTAGTTTACTACATTATGTGTATAATTGGCTGCTACATAATAAATGCTCATCATAGTACAATGCGCATACTTAAGTCGATTGTATGTAGGTTTTCCTGATAATTAAATTACACTTTAAACTTTATTATCGTCTTATGGACGAAATTTTGATTTAATACTTATACAGTTTTATGAGTTATTATCTTATACTTAAATGAGATCAAGTCATATGGGATTAAATTTGCTTTTAACTAAATCAAAAGTTAATTTAGATTCTAATCTATTATAATCCCTTTCAATGGCAGTGTACTGGAACTTGCTCCAACGAGCAAACTAATTCAATCATGAATTAATGATATAGGGACCATAGATAATGAATAATCGATCTATTTTTTACAAACCAATTTTTGCACGTCTGATCAAAACATTGATACTAAAATAATGTCATATACAGTTTTTCATATATTATAATTGCTAATGTAAAATGTAATGTAAGACCTCGGGTCAACAAGGACATTAGCCACAATATTGAGTAACGCAAATTAACCCTAGAACCACAACGTGAAATTTCTGTTGAATAAATACAACGTGACTTTGAATTTTATAAAAACAAAAAAATAAATAGATATTTCTTTATATAAGTAAATAATAGCGCGGATTGACATTATTACACATGTAATTTATTTGCACTCATGCACACTCAAAAAAAAGTAAATAAACTACCGTTTATTCATATACATCAGCAAGAATACCGGAACACGTTTTTTTCGCATATAAACAAAAAATATTACAAATCAGCAGTTGGGCAGGAACTTTTTACAATGAATGTGAAAGGTACTGACAAGTTCAGACAGAAGCTAAAATCAGTGCAATCGCAGACATCAATTTAATATTTTGTCGATTGCGGGCGACGCCACGTTGCTATTCTAGGGTTACAATTCAAATTTTAACATCATCTGAACTTTTTAATTAATTTTTTACTGGTTTATTGGATACTCCAATATACAAAGAACATACATACTTAGAGATTATAATATATTATTAACATATTTAGCAAAATATTTCAATTTAAAATTGCAACTCTTTAAAATTTGAGATGTGGCAAATAGTCTTGTTATCACCAGGTCTTCAATATACAAATTATATCCAATTATATTTACATAGATATTTTTAGAAATCGATAATGTTTTGACACCAAATGTTCCGTTATTTGACGATTGCATGCATGTTTCTATATACATAATTATATAGTTGTAGGTCATTATTTTATATTTATATCAAAACTTTTATCTAATTTTCAAATTATTTTTGTTACTGTAATAAAGAATTTTTTAAGCAGTTTTTGCAAATATACAAAGTGAATTATTATGACTACTTACTGTACAGCCAATCTCGGGTGTCGACGTGGAAAATAAAGATTGCGAAATGAGGATCAATCGCGTGGAGTTCGGGAGATATGTACATTCACATTCAAAATTTCTAACGTCACTGTATTATGTAAATTTATACATAATATAAATGTATTGCGCTTCATCCAGATCTAAATCTCATTGAATTGGTGTTGACCTCATTGAAGCAATATGTTTTGCACAAAACTACGAACGTCCGCATGATGAACAGTATATTCGAAGTGTAATTTAATTGTGTGGTTTACACTTATAATTTAATTGATCATTTATTTTTGTTTTTTTTTTAATGCGTTTCAAGATTTATCAAATGCTGTGTTCTTATACATATTACATTTATTTTACTGTACAGTAGTTTCAACAGTACTAAATTGCCAATCGTATAAATTCCGCATGCCACCATCCTGAGTGAGCTTTTCTTAGCAAACTTTTTCTACAATCGTACTTGCTGATTACGTTCGGTTTGTGGGTATTTTGCGTATTTTTGAATTGGCTAACTGTTGCCAGCTCAACAATATACGCAGAATAAACGTCATACTGCAGGCATGATACGTTCAAACGGGTTTGCCTGAGCATGGCGAACTGAGCAGTGAGTAATACATATACCGCGTCTCTGCTTTTCGTTGGTCGCCGTGATGTTGCATAAGCCTCTCAAGGATATAGTTGGGGTGCCCGTCTTTCTTCTTTGCCGCTTTCTCCTCTATCAGGTTGTGGTTAACTGAGCCCATAATATTATTTTTGCTGTTCATTTGTGATCATGTTGGTTGCCAAGATGTGACCTAAGGCTTTCTTGGTTATGGTTTTTGGTGTCGGTCCTGGTGCGTTTTTAATGAATTTTGTAAACTGGTTTTAATATTGTCCATTAAACAACATAGTAGATGGTTTCTCTCTTTCTCTCTCTAACAAATACAATGTTTATTTAATACTAAAATAATACTGCCATCCAATCTCACTCACTTAGGCATGTAATTGTTAGTTACGACTGAGGTACTAGATCTTTCATCTTGCTGCTTTCGTGGTTGTAGAAGGAATGATCTGTTTCCGCGTTAAATGACGGCGGGTTTGAAAGGCAAAGAGATTATGTTGCTTATATTAAATATTTTAAAAATTACTCTGATTTATGTAACATTTTCTATTTTTTACTGATTACTAATTTCTATTTTTGTTTCAGGTAAGAGATTGTCGATTATTTATTTGAAGAAAAGGCGTGTGGTAAATATTTATTTAGTAATACATTTACTTTTTGTTTTCTTTCTCACGCAGGAGGCAATATATATTATATATTTGTTAAATTTTTTATAAATTTATTACATATACGCTATATCACACTTAAAATCATTATAAAAATGTTAATTGCCTTTTTCGTTAATTGATAATTTTGAATAAAGTTAACATAGGCGAGTTTTGATGATGGGCTGTTCTGGTTGTGGCCCATTCAACATATCACATAAATCACTACAATCTAACAAACCACGTGTTATCTTATATAAATAGACATTTAAAACAAATCGATGGTGATTATGTAAAGCGAGTACTTTAAACTCTTGAAGCAAATCATGGTATAGGTAACCTTAAGGTGCATAATGTCAAAGTTTTCATAAAATGTAGGAACTTCAAAAATCTTCTTTCAATGGCTTCTAATGTGTGCAGATGTATGACTGATAGTTTGAAAGGCACATAGGAGTTTGCTTAGTTTTAAACCATTATATAGCACTAATAACGTTGAGATTTTTTGTATTCTTTCGTGGTTCTAATTCTAATTCTAAGTAGCCTTAAGCACTGACTTGAAATGGAAATATGAGCATTAAATGTTAATCCACTGTCAAATGTAACTCCTTAATCTGTTTTCTTTTGGTTTCTATCAAGTGCGATTTATCTGATTTTATAAACATAATTGTGCAGGTTTTGGTTTTTAGTATGTGCAATTAGGCTTCATTAGTAATAATAATAATAATACCAATAAAAAGTTTATTTAATAATACGTCCACATAACAAATTAAATAAACTATTAACGTAATTTACTTGTTTGTGACAAGATACATAAAAATTTTTATTTTTTATTTTTATCCAAAGTTCTCCGAAGTGGAATACAATCATTTTCATTCCGAATTTGCATATACAATTTTATATCATCTTTTGTACACTAGCATATTCCAATTAACAGATTCACAAACTTCACTTATAAATATTTAAAATAGTGGAGAAGCAAGATTGGACCCTTAAGACACTCCCAATATTTTTTAGAATAGTTTTTCTCATAATGCACAAAAAGCGCTATATTTAGTACTATAGTATAGTAAGAATGAACTTAATATCCTTGTGATGTTGTTTCTGATATTGTACTTTCTAAACTTCTTATGTTAGTCTTTCAAATACTTTTGTTAAATCCGTGTAAATTACGCCAAATTGTAAATAGTACTCAATAAGTACTTATCAATAAGTATTTATTGGAACAAGCAGTTTGGTTTTAGAAAAAAACAGAAACACGTTTGGTGCCATACAATCACTTATTAATTTTGTCACATTGGCATTTAAAAGTCATGAAAGCTGGCCTGCCTTATTGTGTGACTTAACTAAGAAGCTGAAAAATTTCACGAAGTAGCACTAAACCAGATCCACTTTTGCTTTAAAAACAGGAAGCAAAAAGTATATTGGAATAACTACAGCGAAGAAAAATAAATTAAAAATGACATTGGACAAGGATCTATACTCTTCATATATGATTTACCATTTAGTGTTTCCGATGCATTTTCCATACTGTATGCTAATGGCACCAAGCTGGCTTTAAAACATGCCAATAATAATGTTCTCAGACAATTGACGGAAAATCTGAAAAATGAAACAATAAAATGGTTTACTTGTAACGAGCTTTGTTTAGTGTAGAAATACCAGAAACTGCCAAATTATTAGGTGTTATCTTAAATACAAAATTAACTTGGCTATCTTATATTGAAAATATTTTGTAATCTACGTATTCAAAAGAGTTAAAGCTATAACGAGGCTGTGTTCATATTACTATTCTTTGTTTAATTCTCGATTAGTTTCTTGTATTGAATCCTGGGCTTTACAAAAGCGTGGAATTCGAGCTATTGATTTGAATTTATCGAACAAATATTTTGGAAGAACCAGCAAATGAAACGAATAATTTAGGCCCCTAAATTGAAGGCAAGATTTGATAAGGTAAATAAAACATTATAATTTGTTTAAGTCTAGTCGTAGAAACGGTATACTACACAAGTTAATATTCTCATTAGTATTTTTTATCTTGTGTAATGTGCTTCTTATAATTATCGTTATATAATATAGTATTATTAAACAGCCTTTATTCCAAATATATGCGGAATCACAAAAGCAATTAATTTTTAAAAGATAACACTTTGTATCGTAATTAAAACAGAATAGGCGTTTATTTATAGGACTTTTGTCATTAACTTCAATGATAAATTTGACTTTTTTTTCATTCATCTCATTACTTTGCGCAATACATTTACTCGTTTCTTAGTTTCTCCATTGAATTGCCACTCTTAATAAATATTCTATCTCAAATACACAAACAGGTGGGTCCCACCTGCCCCAAACGTTCAATGTTCAAAGTGAGTTTAGATAATTCAATCAATGCTTAATTCATCATTATAAAATACAGTGATTTTTATTAATATAGCAATGAGTATACATTTTATTTATGTCTGTGGGTTTTCCAATAAGGACGAGTTGAAGTTGAAATGGAATCAAACAAGCTGTGTGCGAGGTACTACCGATTTTTTTTTATTGAAAGGCCCATATTTTATGCCTTTATGGATGATATATGACATCGTTCAAATTTTTGCCGCTGCTTCGCACGGTGGCACCAAACCGAGATCTCTAATTTTCAATAACTGTTGCATAGATCCGGCTGAATTTGAGGGCTAGCTTGGGTTATATTGACTTTAAGGGCTTTACATGGGGCGACGCCAACCCACATGAGGTTTACAAGGTGGCAATGCATCTACTAAATGTTATTGGTTGGTGCGGATTTTTGATCTGTGTCGCTTGTCCTTACTTCTGTGATAACACGTTGGTGAGGCTATCACGCTACAGATCTATGATAACCAAATTCTTTTTGCCCGAGTTGACGTACATGGACATAAACGACACGTGATTCCAGCAGAACGGCGCTATGTGTAGATAGTGAACGCCTCAATGAACATTCTGCATGAACAACTTGAGGGCATTGTTATCTCTTGCTGTGACAATTAACTACCAAGATCGTGCGGTTTGGCTCTATTCGACTTTTTTTTGTGAGTTTTTTTGAAGTTTATGCTGGAAAGCCGCAATCGACTGATGTCCTCAAAGTCAATATAACACAGGCCATTGCTCAAATTCAGCCGGATCTATGCGGCAGAGTAATTGATAATTGGATGTCTCGGATCCGTGCTACCGTTCGAAGCTGCGTTAGGCATTTGAACGATATGATATATCATACATAATGGATACATAGACCTTTCAAATAAGGAAAAAGAGTTTTATTCCATTCTATTATCGACTCGCCCTTATTGGAAAATCTATGTATATAAAATACGAATTAAGCATTAGATTAAATATATTTTATATTCTGTAATGAATAATATTTTTAACCCAAAGTAGGGCAGAGTATACCCTTAAGCTCATAACTGCTGCGGCATATTCAGCAAAAACTTTGTTGGTTTTGATGCTTATTTTATATATTTAATTGATTTTTATTATCAGGTATAAAATTGAAATAAAATTTATGCGTTTATAAATATACCGACTGAAAAGCTTTTATATCAAATGTCATAAATAAATGGCACATTCTCATTGAGGCCATTTAAATGCGACCAACCCCTTTCTTTTATTTTCATCAAATTCGAATATTTATTGCGGCTTATATGCGAGATATTAAAAGAATATGGCGGTTAGATTCAATAAATCGAAGCAATAGGGGGCGGAAATCAAATTTCATATATTGCTCACAGAATCTTTATGTTTATTGTGGTAGCAAATTGTGTTTGAATGCAG
>JARJEC010150125.1:0-13121 GCA_030264575.1 Tachinus sp. AB-2021 | reverse complement strand
TTTGTTTGTAAAAATAGTTTATTACTTACTTTTTAAGGCCGAATCTTTTTTAGTCACAGTTTTAGTTTCGTTTTTTTTGGTAATAGTTTTTTTTGAGGCTGCTTTGCTTGGTGCAGCTTTGGCGCTGCCCGTAGCTTTATTTTTGACTATACTGCCGCTTTCAATAGCCTGTTGGCCTGCAGCAAGCAGGGCTAAAGGAACACGGTAGGGTGAGCATGAAACATAATCCATACCTGAACGTACGCAAAATTTTACAGTACGCGGATCTCCGCCATGCTCGCCACAAATGCCTATTTTTAAATTTTCTTTTACAGAACGGCCTTTTTTTATGCCGGTTTCAAGCAAAAAGCCAACGCCTTCCACATCGATGGTGACAAAGGGATCTTGCTCCCAAATGCCTTCTTCAAGATAGTTAGGTAAAAATTTGCCAGAATCATCTCGGCTTAAACCGTAAGTCGTCTGGGTTAAGTCGTTTGTGCCAAACGAGAAAAAATCCGCCCCGGAAGCGGCGATTTTATCGGCAACTAAAACTGACCGGGGCAATTCTATCATAGTACCCACTAAATATTTAATGCGTAATTTTGTCTCGGCCATAACTTCTTTGGCTACTTGATCCACAACTTTTTTCTGAAGTATAAATTCTTTTTCATGCCCAACCAAAGGAATCATAATTTCAGGGAAAACCTTAATTTTTTCCTTAATGGCTTTAGCGGCAGCTTCAAAAATAGCTCTGGCTTGCATGGCTGTAATTTCGGGAAAAACTATCCCTAAACGGCAGCCGCGATGCCCAAGCATAGGGTTCTGCTCAAGCAGAGAATCTATTTTGGAGACAATATCCTGAGTTTTTTTACCTGTAAGTTTGGCCAATTTGGCGATATCCTCTTTTGAGTGAGGTAAAAATTCATGTAGGGGTGGGTCTAGAGTTCTTATGGTAACAGGTAGCCCAGCCATGACTTTAAAAATACCATAAAAATCATCACGCTGCATTGGTAACAGTTTTTCCAACGCTTTTTTACGCCCTTCAGTGCTCTCGGCCAATATCATTTCCCGCATGCTGTTTATGCGCTCGCCTTCAAAGAACATATGTTCAGTTCGGCACAAGCCTATGCCTTCAGCCCCAAATTCGCGGGCAACTTTGGCATCGCGTGGAGTATCAGCGTTGGTTCTGACTCCCACTGATTTATATTTATTTACCCATTTCATAAGCAGGGAAAATTCGCTGGTTAGGCCGACACGGATAGTATCCATGCGCCCTTTCATGATTTCTCCCTTGCTTCCATCCAGAGAAATCCAGTCACCTTCTTTAATAGTTTCTCCACTTACGGTTGTGAATGATTTTTTTTCATAATTTACACTTATATCATGAGCACCAGCCACACATGTTTTACCCATACCCCTAGCCACAACAGCGGCATGGCTGGTCATGCCGCCTCTGGCGGTTAATATGCCTTGGGCTTTAAACATGCCATTAATATCTTCTGGGCTGGTTTCAATGCGGATAAGAATAACGGGCTTGCCGTCTTCAGCCCAACTTACCGCATCTGTGGCGGTGAATACTGCTTGGCCTACAGCTGCTCCAGGAGAAGCGGGTAAGCCCTTGGCCATGACGTCTCTTTTGGCTTTAGGGTCAAATGATGGCAATAAAAGTTGAGTCAGTTGATCTGGCTCAATTCGGCCTATAGCCGTTTCCTCATCTATAAGTTTTTCTTTAACCAAGTCGGTGGCTATTTTTACTGCGGCTTGGGCGGTGCGTTTGCCACTACGGCATTGTAGCATCCATAATTTACCTTCTTGGATGGTAAATTCAATGTCTTGCATGTCTTTATAGTGTTTTTCCAGCTTAAGGCGAATATTATCAAGTTCTTTATAAGCTTCGGGCATTTCATCGACTAACGTGCAATCCACACCTGGAGGCAATGGTTTAGCCCGGTTTATAGGTTTAGGGGTGCGGACACCCGCAACCACATCTTCGCCTTGGGCATTGATTAGATATTCACCGTAAAAATAATTTTCCCCGGTTGAGGGGTCGCGGGAAAAAGCGACACCTGTGCCCGAGTTATCCCCCATGTTACCGAAAACCATAGCCTGCACGTTAACAGCGGTGCCCCAGTCATCGGGCAGACCGTGTATCTGACGGTAAGAAACAGCTCTGGGAATCATCCATGATGCGAACACCGCACTTATGGCTCCCCACATTTGTTCTTCGGGTTCTTCGGGAAAGTCAACGTTAAGGGTTTTTTTAATCAGGTTTTTAAACTTTTTTACCAACTCTTTTAAATCTTCCACCTGCATGTCGGCGTCTGATTCATAGCCCTTATTTTTTTTAAGCTCATCAATTATTTTTTCAAAAGGATCTTCAGCCAGCTCACTTGCGGCCTTAACACCCATAACGACATCGCCATACATTGCTACAAAGCGTCGGTAAGAGTCATAAGCGAAACGAGGATTGCCTGTTTTCGCAATCAAGCCTTCTACGGTTTTGTCGTTAAGACCAATGTTTAAAACAGTATCCATCATGCCTGGCATTGAAGCGCGCGCACCTGAGCGGCAAGATAGAAGAAGAGGGTTTGAAGCATTGCCAAATTTGGCCCCCATGATAGTTTCAACAATTTTCAAGGCTGCTTCAACTTGTTTTTTCAAGCCTGATGGATATTTTTGCTTGTTTTCGTAATAAGCCGTACACACTTCGGTAGTAATAGTAAACCCGGCCGGGACAGGGAGCTTTAATCTAGCCATCTCAGCTAAATTTGCGCCTTTTCCTCCCAGGAGGTTTCGCATGGAGCTTTTTCCATCTGTTTTTGTGCCGCCGAATAGGTAAACTAATTTATTTGCTGCCATTATTGCCTCCATGAGTAGCAATGATGAAGGTTAAAAAAATTCCTTAGTAAAACTTGAAATTACTTCTAATGTAAAAAAATATTTGTGTGAGCGAACTATATATTATTTATAACATATCAGGCTGAAGAATAATATATCATTTTCTTTATTATACTTATAAACTTTCGGCTTATCTTAAGCTGCTGCATTTTGGCTGAATGGTAAATATTCAATAAGAAGCAAAAAAAAACGCCATTGATACCCGCTGCTAGGCAAGCTTATAAAAATTAAAGGCTTGAAATAATAATTAAATCAAGCTCTTAGGTGATAAATTTTAACTTATAGATAAAGTAAATGGGTTCATTGGGGGGTATTGCAGAGCCTGGGCAAGCTTAAAATTTAGCCTTGTTTTTAAGATGAATAAAAACGTGTTTACAGGGACCCAAAAGGGGCATTGCGGAGCTAGAAACGCTAGCGTCTCAGCCGGGAAGTTAATTTATCGCCTTCTGCCACAGAATGCTCGAAAATAATTTAACTGTAAAGTGTAGTGAACTTGAAAGCCAAGCGAACGCCTGAGCGCTCAAAACTAGGGCCAATAGCCCAAATCAATGGTGCCCATCAATATGAGTAAAGTCATGGCTGAGGCTGGCTTTGGTTTATGTACTTATAATGCTAGATTGGTATTCAAAGAAATTTGCCGAGTACTATGCTGGCTAAGAAAGTAAGATCGCCACTGGCTTAAAGCCATATACGTCAGGTAAAGAAAACATGCCTTGCTTATGTGTTTTCAAGCTGTTGCAAGCTTATGTATGCTACCCCAAGCTCTTGTAAAAATAAGTCAACGAACTTTTATTCATTGGGTTTAGGGTTTGATTTCTGGGTGGCGCAGCATAATTTGTAAGGTGTTCAGCGTTTTAGGCTGAACACCTTTAGGTTTTTATAAACCAATATTGTAAATTAGCCACAAAGTAAGCGGTGAGGAGGCGGTAAATCGGCGGCCAGCATACCATTGGCGATTCTAAGAGTGCCGCCCCAAATATAAGGCCGCAGCTATTGCCTCGCTATTAACTTCAATGGTGTTGCCCCGGTTTTATAACAACCGTCTGTGACGTCGGGTGCGGTGCAGGCGTCAAGATCACCGACCACTGAAGTGTTTTCAACAATAGCCCGGTTGTTGACAGTAATCTTGGCACCATCGCCCAAGCTTATGTCATGCCTGCCCCATTGTAACAACCTAATTTACTTATAATAAAATCATTTAACATCATTTGGCAAATATTGCATTGTAAAAGATAGAAACCGAGCAATACAAGTTTAAGGGGTGTTTTTAAAGGCCGATTAAATATCCGCATCATCAACGAAGTAGCTGGAATAAAGGGCATAGTAGGCAGCTTTATTTTTCATAAGCTCACTGTGTGTGCCTTCTTCACTTATTACTCCGTGATTAACCACTAAAATATTATCTGCGTTTTGAATAGTTGACAGACGATGGGCTATAACTATAACGGTCCGGCCCTGCATTAATTTATCCAAAGCCTCTTGAACCACTTTTTCAGCTTTATTATCTAAAGCGCTGGTAGCTTCATCTAAAATAACCACAGGAGCGTTTTTTATAAAAGCCCTAGCAATGGCCACTCTTTGTTTTTGCCCGCCTGACAATAAGATGCCGCGTTCGCCGATAACTGTATCAAGCCCTAATTGACTAGAATTTACAAAGTCATCTAAATTGGCATTGCGCAAAGCTTCCCACATATCATCTTCAGTGGCGGAAGCATTACCTAGGTTTAGGTTTTCTCTGATTGTTCCGGAAAATAAAAAGTTGTCTTGAAAAACAATAGCTATATTTTGGCGTAGAGAATCCAGTTGGTAGTCTTTGATATTATGTCCGTCAATTAAAATTTCGCCTTCAGTAAGATCATATAAACGCGGCAATAAACTGCTAATTGTGGTTTTGCCTCCGCCAGAATTACCGACTAAAGCCACGGTTTGCCCAACGGTTATTTTAAATGAAATGTTGTCTAAAACCTTAACCTCAGGAGCATAGCAAAAATTAACATTCTTGAATTCTATACTTTGATTAATGCCTTTTAAAATTTTAGAGCCCTGATTTGATTTCACTGATGGCACAGTATCAAATATTTCAAACATGCGGTCGATGGCCATGAAAGACTGTTGCACTCTCGTGTAGTTATGCCCTATTGTTTTTAATGGGTTATAAAGCATTAACATTGCGCCGATAAAAGCAATGAAGTTACCTGGGGAGATGGTTTCAGAAATAATGAGGTGCCCGCTAAAAGCTAAAACTAAAGCCAAGCCAATAGCTCCTATAAAATGTAGAAGCGGAGACAGCCAGCCACTGCCTTGAATCATTTTAATACTGAGTTTAAATAAAAAATTTTGAGCTTTATTAAATTTTCCGAGAAATTCTTTTTCTAAAGTAAAAGCATTTATAATTTTATTTCCGCTGAAAGTTTCATTATATAAGGTTAAAAAGCCGGAAGAAGCTTTAACTGATTTTTCACTAATATCTCTTACAACTTTTTTGACATATTTAACCGGATAAACAGCAAGAGCAAAAATGCTTATGGCTATTATGGTTAATTGCCATGAATTATAAATCATGACCACTAAAAGCCCCACAGACGAAAAAAACTTGGTAAGAAATAGCTTTAAATGAGAAACAAGGCCTTTAGTGGCCAAATCCGGATCACTTGAAAAACGGAACATGATTTCGCCAGAATTTCGTTGATCATAATAAGCTGGATCCATAGTTAAAAGTTTTTCATAAAGTGAGCTTTTAAGCCCCATAAGTATTTTACTGCCCACCCAAGCATTAACATATGTGGCTGCATAACTGATGACACTTTGAACCACAGTAAATCCAATGATGATTAGAGGTAAAAATTGAGTAAAGCTGACGTCTTTTGCCACTAAAGTGGCATCGGTGATGGGTTTTAAAAAAGCAGCGATAGCCGCATTTAAGGCACCGACTGGAATAGTTAGAAGTATGCCAACAATAGCCCGCCCTAAATAGGGCTTGATAAAAGGCCACATACGGCGGTAATTATAAACAAATTGATTATTAGTAAAAAAATGCTTCATTTATTTGCCTTTGTTATAATATAAAAAATTAGTGTATTTACATTGTTACGTTGTTTTTATCCACAACAATTTTATCCACAGCCGCCATAAATTCATTTTTAAATTTAAGCAAGCTCGCTTTGCGTTGAAAAATATTTCTAGATTTAAGCCCCATACTTTCTATTTTTTCTCTATTATTTAAAAACCATAGAAAAATATCTTTCAGGGCATTTGAATCCCCACTTTTAAATATAAAACCATTCTCACTATGCCCCGAAGGGGTATGACCGAGCCGCAATGTCTCAGATTCGCTAGCGTCTTGGCCAAGAAGTGAATTAATCGCCTCGTCACCATTAATAAGCAGGTCTTTGGCTCCAACTTTGTCACTGACTACAACAGGCTTTGAGAGCATCATGGCTTCAAGAACTACTAATGAAAAGGGTTCATCAATTGAAGGCACAAAAAAAACATCAATGCTTTGAAAAAGTGCCCATTTTTTTTCAGGCTCCATCACTTCACCAGCAAAGCTGACTGCCCAATTGGCTTGAACCTTTGCAGCGAGTGCTTGGAAGTATCCGCCTTCCTTCTTGCCAATAAAAATAATTTCTATTTCATTTAAATATTCTTCGGTTAGCAATTCTAAGGCTTTAAGCATTATAGCTTGATTTTTTCTGGCCCCAAAGGTGCCCACCACAGCAAAGCGTAAACCATGTTTCTTTTTTTCAGGAGGTGCAAGCATTTTGTATTGTTCTGCTATATCATCAATGCCTTGGTGTAAAATTTTACAAGAAGCATATTTTTCAATGAAAGAGGCGGCATATGCACTAACTGAATATATATTTTTGGCTTCGCTAAGGGCTCTAGCATAGAGTTTAGGCCGTTTTTTAGCCATAAGCTCAATTTCTTCAGATTCATGTAGCCACCACATAAGCTTCTCAGGGCACGAAGCATAAATAGCCCAAGATGCACACATTATAGTATTGGCTACCAGCAAATCTGAATTTTGGGACATCATTTTTATAGCGGAGGGGTGGCTTCGGTAGGCACGGCTAATATATACAGGAATGTCTAGTTTTTTAAATTCATCTTCCAGTGGGCCGCAGGCAAAGGAAAGTAAGACCACTTTAAAATTATGCTCAATAAGAAATTTAGCACCTTCTAAAAGCATAAGAGGAGCGCCGGTTAAAGAGAGTTCATGGCTTATTAACAAAGCTGTGCGCTTGCTGCTGCTGGCCCAATAATTATTTATTTTTTCATAATGCTTTTTAAAGTCAAAATAGTAATCAAGGTGTTCGAATAAAAAATCTCTAATATTTCGTCGCCCTTGCTTGAGCGGGCAAAGTGCTGCTATAAAGCGAATGACTTGCTCTAAAGTGTTTTTAAAAAAACAAATTTTCATTTTTTATCACAAATTTACCGCCTAAGGTCTTTGCCCCTAGGCGGCGTTTGGTTAGCGCTAATTAATTAGATTAACCAGCGTCTCGGCCGCAAGTGAATGCTTCATCATCGCATATAGTGATGATAGCATAATGCCATTTGGAAATATTTAGCTATAAAAAATGAGGCGCTTTTAATTTCAAACGCTCTCGTGCTTTTTGTCCAATTAATTTATTTTTAAATAAGTAATGCCCATGTTTTATCAGGCTCCCGGCGTGCCCCTTTTTCCCAAAAGCTCTAAACAAACTATCTAAGAAAGAAATTGAAAGTTTTAAATTAGAAATTTTGGCGGATGGGTCAAAATATTCAGCCAGTTTTTTAAAAAATTTATGCCCCATAGGCCGCTTGCTAATCACCCTGTCGTGGTGTGTAGCTGAGGCTTTAGGGCAAATAGCAATTTTGCCGCCATGAAAGTTTACCCGCTTGGCATATTCATCATCTTCTGAGTAAAGGAAAAAGGCAGGGTTAAAGCCGCCTACTTCCTCAAGGCAGCGGCGGCTTAAAAGCCAAGCCGCCGCATTGACAAACTTGGCCTGATAAACTTCTTCTGCGTGTTCATTAAAGACATCTCCTAAAAGATTAGGGCAAGCGTAGGGGTTGCAATAGGCGGCAAAAATGCCATTTAAATTTTTGCCGTCTAAATCATACTGTAGAGGGCTTAGGATAAAATATTTAGGATTTTTCATTTGAATTTGGACTAATTTATTCAAAGCCTCAGGCTCAATAGAAGCATCTTGATTGAGCAAAAATACAAAATCAGCTCCTTCGTTTAAAGCCATACTTAAGCCAAGATTATTAGCTCGCCCAAAACCTAAGTTTTCACGGTTTTCAATTATATGAAAATGGGGGTAGTGTTTTCTTAAAAATTCTACAGTGTTGTCGTTAGAAGCATTATCAACAATTATCACCTTCCAAAGTTCAGGTATTTTAGCAAAAGATTGGGCAAAAACTTTTATCCATTTTTCAGCATTGTAAGTGACAATTATAATATACAGCTTTTCGCTCATATAGATCCTAAATATAGCCTCAAAGGTATTGGTTTATATTTTGCTGCCCACTTTGGCGAAAGACTTAAGTTCATCATTAACTTTAGACAATGTTTAAAGGCGGCATACCGCAGCAGCCTGAAGGGGCCTTACTCCGCCGCAATGCCTTAGATTCACTAGTGTCTCAGTTGGGAAGTGAAATTATCGCCTCTTCATCACTATATTATAACATATCCCAAATCCCATACGCACACATTTAGCCGCAGCCTATATCCGCCTAGATAAAATCATTACTTTTTACTTAAAAATATCAGAAATATTGCGAGGCATTTGCGAAGTGCTGTGAATGTTTTTAGAAGATGATATGTAATTTTCAAACCAAAAATGTTTGGCCAAAGCTTGCATTTTTATTCCGCTTTTCAAGGCCTTTTTAGTGCTGAAATAAAGACGGTAAAGATTCTTTTTTTTGCCGTAAAGAACTTGTTTTAAAGCTTGGGGCGCAGAGTCATCTAGAGCAAGCACAATAAATTTATTTGAAAAATAGGCAATATAAACTACTTGATCCCAATTAACTGAGCCCAAGAGGGAATGAGGGGCGTCAGGAGCATAAAAATTGATGCTCTCGCTTGTCAGGGGAGGTAATGAATTTTGAAACAAACCATTACTTATTTCATTTTGAAAGGCGCTGGCAGATAAATTAATATCGTTATTTTTATCAAATATTTTTTTTAAGGACTTTTTTTCTAAGCGGTTTAAATGGGGAGGTAAGGCGATGTTGCTCGCTCTTTGATAAAGTTGCATGCTTAAAGCGATGCAGCCGCCTATGATGCCGAAGTCGATAGACCTAGTCGTTTTTAGGGAAATCTCAAAATTAAAAATTGATTCCAATATCAGTAATACTATACCAATGCCAATGGCAATCCAAAATTTAAGAGTAAAAAAAGATATTAGCTGCCCAATAAAACCTTTGGCCCACCAAGGGAATTCAGGCTGTTCAGCTAACTTTTGAGGCACATTGCCCATTGGCCTTTTAATCCAAAAAATTAATGCAAAAATGCCGGGGATGCTGAGGACGAAGTTTATTGCCAAAAAAATAAACGCATATTCTTCCATCGAATTCACTTTTCCCTTTTTCTGGCTTCGCTATAGCCCCAGTGGAGCTTTGCTCTGCCATAATGTGAGCGGTGAGGGGCAATAAATTAACTTCCCGGTTGAGACTAACGCACATCTAATGGTATTGCGCCTGAACAATGCCCCAGCGGGCATAGATTAGATAAGCGCTTTGGCCGAGAGCTAATAAATTCACCCCTCACCTTAGTTGAAATTTATAGTTTGGTGGCTAGCTGCCTCTTCGAATTTAAATAAGTATATAAGATGATGCCCATAATTTAAAGTTTTTTTGTTAAATAATTAAGCTTATGGCGACTTATTTGTTTTCAGATTAAACCTCTTTATTATGTATTGCTTTCATTGAAAAATTATTTTACTGCCGCCTCATCCTTTTTATAAAAAAACAATTCATGGGCGGCCCCCAATTTTCTTTTGTTTTTCTAGAGAACCACGACATCTTGGGGGAAGTATTTTTTAAAGCCCTATAAAAAGTGCTATCTATTTATGTTTAATTATAGTATAGTTATACTTAAATTAATATCAATTTTGATCTTTTGCACCAAAATTGAACTTAGCTAGGGGGCCTGCTTATTATGGGCGAAAAATTAAGAAATAAACCTTCCCAACGCCGGGCCATATATATATTGCCAAACCTGTTCACAACCTTAAGTCTCTTTTTTGGTTTTTATTCAATATTGGCTTCGGTTAATGGTTTGTTCAGTAATGCAGCCTGGTTTATTTTAATTTCAGCTCTTTGCGACGGGCTTGATGGAACCGTGGCCCGCATGACGAATACAACCAGTGAATTCGGTGTTGAATATGATTCTTTATGCGACTTGGTTTCTTTTGGGGTGGCCCCCGCTGTAATGGCTTATTTTTGGGCATTAACTCCCGACGCTTTATCTAGTTTAGATCCCTATCAGCGCCTTGGTTCCGCTGTGGCCTTCATTTTTTTGGCTTGTGGAGCGCTTAGGTTGGCTCGTTTTAATGTCTTTTCAGGCGTTCGAGATCCCGGGTATTTTCAAGGTTTGCCTATCCCCGGCGGAGCCATGATGTTGGCAGCAGCGGTTTTGTGGCACTACCGTCATGGCAGCTACCTTGCCCCTAATGGCTTGATTATTTTTGGATTTACTTTGATCTTGGCGATTTTAATGGTTTCTAGCATTGACTACTTTAGCCACAAAAATCAAATTCTTTTTCGTAATAAGCGCCCGTTTGAAACATTGGTGGTGGTGGTGCTTCTTTTGGCGGTTGTGATAGTAAAGCTCAAAACGGCGTTGCTTCCGATAGGTTTTATGTATCTGGCTAGTGGGCCTATTGTCACTATCTACAGAGCTAAACAGCGTAAAAAATTTCCACTTGCTGATGAAGAGCTTATCAATGATGCAAGTCATGAAGAATATTTACACGAAGATGATGATTTTTAAATATTTACTTTAAGAATAGTCTGCTGTCGTTATTGTGGCGCATACTTAGTTTTTTAAAACCATGCGTACAGCTCGTTTATTAACAGAATATTTATGCCAATTCGACAAGTTTGTCCTCTGGTCATAGTTTCAAGATTTAAAATACTTGAACATCTCCCCTAATTTTAAGAGGCTAAAAATTGAGTTTCTTTTTAATTTTTACATTAGTTCTGATGACTTCCTTCATGGGTTTAATTTTTTTAAAGCGTAGTAGGAAAAATGTCAGTCGAAGTGGACGCTACCGCTCCCCTGCAAGTGCGGGCTTAAGGCTTGAGCGCCCGGGACGTAAAGCCCGTAAGCTTATGCACAAATTGTTTGCAAAACCCGCTCATCTTGTGCTTGGGGTGGCGGTTAGTGTTTTATTTACTTGGTTATTATCGGGTTATTTTGTAGATGGCAGTAAAAGCGGAATTATAGTTTCAGAAAATACGGCCAATGCGGCAATACCCGCCCGGTCTATTCAAGAACCGTCTTTAAGTGGGCGGATAATGCCCATAACTAAACAATCATCTGCGGCTAATACTCAAACTGTAGCTACTGCCGCCGCTGGCAACGGAGTGATTAAAGTCGCTGCCCATTCAGCAATGGCTGGCAGCAGCAGGGTGAAGGAACTTGGTTTGCTGCCGGGAAGTGCAAAAAGTAATCTTGCTCCCAGGCCTGTCGCTAAGGCCCTAAGTCAAACACAGGCAAATGCTACTAAGGCAGTTACGCCAAAAAGCACAAATGTAAGTGCGACTAATAAGGCCCCAAGCGCTGCCGTACAAAAAACTCAAACTGCAGCTCCCTCGGCGGCTACTAAGGCCACAACAAATGTGCTTCCGTCGCCAAAAGCTAAAGCACAGTTGGCTTCTGCTAAAGCTGCTCCAAAAGCTCTCTTAGCTTCATCGAGGCAATATACAGTACATTTAGGCTCTTTTGGCAACAGGTCAAATGCTGAAAATTACCTGACCCAGCTTGTAAATGCTGGCGAACAAGCTTTTATCGCTGAAACAACAGTAGATGGACGCTTATGGCACAGAGTGATGAGTGGCCGTTTTGAAAGCCGAAATGATGCTGAAAATTATGGACGTAAGCTCAAAAAGAAAGGGCTAACCATTGAAACCGGAAGGTATCTTATTAAATCAATTGACTAATATAGAGGCTTGGATTAAAGTTGGTTACAGCTTACGCATGAAGCCGCTAGGGGGGTTGAGCCCTGATAGCGGCTAAAACTATCTCCGAGGCAATGATTTGCTGCTAACGCATTGGCCTTTTTTTTACTTTTAAACAAAGAGCGAATTAATTTTCTCGTCTGTTTATGCGTGTGCTTGAAGATGCCTTAAGGAGTCAATATGGCGGAAGGGCTAGTATTAAATGAGCAGAGACGCTTAAGCCGGCGTGAGTTGATTTATTATTTGAGAGTTATTGACCGCATAAGCGGCCTTGAGATTGGGCGTATGGGAGATATTCATGAAGAAGGCTTGCTGCTTTTAAGCAATGCCCCTTTGCCCGTGGGGACAAACTATAATATTGACATAGAATTCCCAAAAACTTTAGTGGCAGCGGGTGGGAAAAAATATTTATCTCTAAGTTGCAAAGCTGTCTGGAGTCGGCCCGGGCCCCCAAATACCAGTTATTATGAAAGCGGAATGCACTTTTTGCTTTTTGAGGATGCAGCTACAATAATGATTAGGAAGTTGATTGACTTATTTTCCATGCCTGTAAAAATTTAATAATATCTTTTTTTAATTGTTTTTCGCCTAACGAACGCTCAATTACTTACTTATATCTGGCGGTATAACGCTTTTTCTGGCTTAAGTATAGCTACGTCTCTCATTTTAACAATTGGAATAATTTTAATGAGTATGTCCCTAAATGTACTTAGCAAGGCAAGCAGTGAATTTGCAAGGGTTAAAGCCGGTTTAGAAGTCGGACAAGCTCTCCCTTGGGCATATATTTTGTGGTTTATTGCAGCCTTAATCAGTGTCATTATTTTTCTTCTCGTCTTTAATTATATCTGCAAGCGCAATCATAAATCTTCTCTAAAAGCTTGGGCCTCAATTAGTGAGGCAAATAAAATAGCGGCTGTTTTTCAGCGGGCAGTTTCTCGCCATGCTGATTGCACCATGGAAGTTTTTGATCACCAACATTCTTCAATTTATCGTTGCCGAGTGGTCGAAGCTCTTCCCGGATCCAAGCTTATGCTTGAGTTAGCGCATGTGCCTTCCACAGAAATTAATTTTGA
>JARJEC010150088.1:0-14923 GCA_030264575.1 Tachinus sp. AB-2021 | reverse complement strand
CCCTGATATCATAGCTATAGATGCACAAAACATTTATTTAAAAAATAAAAATGCCAAAGAATGCAAAACAATAAATGATAAAAAGATTTCAAAAACAGAAAACACAAAAAAGCAGTCTATTTATTACGCTTCATATTTAATTGAACTTTGTTGGCAAATATTTAAATTACTTGTAAAAATAAGAAGCAGCTATTTCTGTACACAATTTTAAATAATGTCTTTACAGCTTTCTTTTGAGCAAAAAATACTCTTAATGAATAATACAGTAGTATATGCTTAACTGATTAATGTATGAATAAAATTATTTTATCATGTAAATAAATTTTCAATTTTTAAAGTTAAAAAAGATTAATTAATAATAACAAAAATAATATTAAAAAAAGTAGGTCAAATGTATGCAACTTCGTTGACGTTGTATATAAAGTTGCCTAATAGCATTAAATTATATAGCCGAGTGAATGTCTTCATTTTCGACTGGGAGCGTGGCGCACTCCTGTAATCTAGCTACTTGGAGGTCGGATTCAGTGGATGGTTTGAGGTGAGGGGTCCTGGTGCAAGGTATCTCACGTTGACTAGGTGTCCGCACTAAGCATGGCGTCAATATGGACATCCCGGAGGAGTCTGGGATGGCCAGGTTGGCTAAGGAAGGGCGAATCGGGCCAGGGGGGAAACCCAGCAGCCAAAAGTCCTCGCGTCGTGCAGTAGTGGGATCGCACCTGGGAGTGGGAGCTTTGCAACAGCCTTGTCAACATAGCTAGACCTGGGTCTTTTTTACACAACAAAATTCTGTTTTAATTCGACAATATCATAATAGAAATAAACTTGTTTTGTAGGTATTATATATTTTGATGACCTCTTGAACAAAATTGCGATGACGTTTATAAATGTCGAATCAAATTATTGATTTCATCAGTTTAATTGCTATGTTAATAGATTATTGTTATTATTGTAGATTTAACGAAAACAATGTTATTTATTTCTATAACAATAATTATTTTAGCAAAAACTTTATTTATATTGTATATAGTAGGTTATAAAAATAAACATTATCAGAGCTTATAAAATTTTAAAGAAGTAGCTACTTAGTACTTATTTGCTATACATGTAATAATTATGGGACGATGTCATGATTTTAACCATTAATAACTTAATTCGTAAATATTTGTTGTGTCAAGTCAGTAACAGTTTTTATATAATGACCTTCAAAAATCAAAACTCGAGTCGCGTTTACTTTTGAAACAAATCATTTTTGAGGTTAAAAACAATAGCAATATTAAGAAAATAAATAAAACAAAAATTGCTTGTTTTATTTACTTTCTTAATATTAGTTTTGTTACAAGTCGATAGCAAACAATTGAATTAATAAAGTTAAGATAATTTTGGATATTCAGTCCCAGTCTCAAGTGAAATTATAGTTAAAAGCATAGATAACCTAGACTATAATATGATTAAAAGGTAAAGATGTCAGCCAGCTATTTTTCATTGTGGAACAGCAAAATAAGTCACAATACTCCAGAATATAAACATCGACTAATAAAATGTTTATAATTAATGACAATTAATTATAAACACTTTATTGGTTGAAAGAAAGTTTTAATGAAATTCCATTGAAAAGATACCAGCACGTCAATTTCACGTCATTAAGTTACATCAATTTCACGTTTCTAGATGGTGTTTTTGGTCCCTGGCATATTTTCGTTTCTTCGCATCGTGCTTTAAGTCATAATGACTTAAACTATGACAAAAAATAACCTGAATATGACGTTGCAACATGATAAATCTCCAGGCAGACATTTTTTTAACTAATTCCACTTCAGACGGACACAGACTATCTGAAGTTATCTCATCTTAACTTAATGTTTCTATTAGATTGAAGTTGATTGTGCGGTGGCGTGTGCACAAGATAGTAACGGCAAAAACTAATAAAGACAATAATACGTCGCAGGCGTAGTTCGACGTGAAAAGTACGTCAGTATGACGTCTCATTAATGACACAAAAGTACGTCAGTATGACGTCTCATTAATGACACAAAAATACGTCATTATGACGTCGAGAATGAGTCGTCATTTGTTCGACTAAAAATTACGTCTATTAGACGTCATCTATTGGTCACATGACGGATATCCACGAATATCACCAAAAAATGATGTAACTCTGCTGATCTATCAGTACATTTTCAGAATTATTCGATTTGGTTGCTTTTTGTTTTGTTAATCAATAAATTGTTTGTAGAAAAAACTCGTACCTGTCCCTGATATTAGGTGGTTTTTGATCAAATATGAGCGAGTTATAGCATTGCACGGATTTAGTTTCCACCCTGCATAAATACTCATACTATTGGCATGTTGAAGAAACGCTACAAAAAATGTAGTTGATATGACAGTAGTACTCGGGGCTTGATGTATAGTTGAAGACAAAATCAAGTACTGTGAAGTAATAAATATGTTTGGCCGAGATTGCGTACAAATGTACAAAATATTAGTCAATGATGAGATTGGCTATTATTTTACGTTCCGTTCTCCACTTCCTCATTTGACAACTTAGTTTGGGTCACCTGTAACATTTATTATAATTATTATTATTAAATATTTTTATTCGCTTTTTAATATTTCATGCTTTGACTTTTTCTTTCCTATAAATAACTAAGTGAGAAAAATTGATTATGCAGATTTAAAGAAGTGTTACTAGAAACTAACCATACATTTCTTAAGTTAAAATTAAATATTAAAGCTACGGTCTATGTAATGTAATGTGTTTAATTGCACTAGTTGTGCATATACATCATGCATGTATGCGTTTTATCTATAGCAACAAGTCTACAATTTTTGTGTGTTTAAACACATTTCATAGATAGGTACCTTAATTCTATCAAATCAGAAAACATGCAGCATTTAAAACATAAATATGCATCATTTTAAACATGCAACAAGAGATACGCAGGATATGAATTGAATAAAAAAATATACTGTATTTTTACTTTAATATGTTAAGTTTTACAATTCTTATACAAATATGTACTACAAAAATGATGCATATACTATAAAAATTATGATAAATTTGATTGCACCCTAAACAAATTGTATTTCATTATTTATATTAACTCTCTCATTAAATGTTAAAAATAAAATTAAGATGGAAGGAAGGTGCGGCTTCTTGACTGGAGTGCATGTGATTTACATCTAAAATGTTAGATTTAAAAAATTAGAAAAAAAACTAATAATCGTAAACTAAAGTAAAAACTCAGTCAAGTCTTCATCTGAAATATGCGATTTTTTTTCAAATATATCTTTATACACACATGGTAAAAATCCCAACCCTATGATAAACATTGCCTAAATTACTCTAGTATTAACATAATTATAATGAATCACATAATACCACAAGTTTGATATACAGACAACTAAAGCATTCTAAACAAATCATCGGGGGAACAAAATAATATAACTGTATTTTTTATAATTGCTTTAATTTGAATATGTTCGCTTATATCAATTAAAATAAAAGTAAAAATCCTATTCAAAGCAGACATTCAAACTAAAGCAACGTTCTTTTTATTTACATTTATGAACAACATTATGCTCATTATATTTTTATAATTATGTATTGAACCCAATTAAATAAACTATACATAAAGCGTTCAGTATCAGTTTTTTCCGATATTTTTTACAAAAATCTCTTAAATTACCAAAAACATACTAAAGTCTAATAAAAATATAATAAATAATAATTTCATTTAGATATCCATAGAAACAATTTAAAACAAACCAATTTTTACGCCGATAAATTCTGATTGTGGAAAAATCAAATGGATGGTGTTATATTTATATATTTGCTAACAAAAGAAGAAACAACTAAAAGTACAAAGATTATTATTATTATTTAAGAAGGATTTAATGAAACAATCGAAAAGGATTTGAAGTGAAATCATAGAAAAAATTTAAGGAATATACATAGAGTAAGACTGATTACTATATATATTAATAATAATAATAATTAGGTATAATAGAATGAGTAGCTTGGTTGGAGCTACAGTACATAAAATAAAGTCCGTGCTAGAACTGCACCATACACCTGAAACAAAAAATATTATTAGATAATTTAAAAGATAAAAACATCTTATTAATTTGCCGTGAGTTTGTCTCTTGAGACAAAATCAATTAAAAATAAATTTAATAATAATAAATATTAATAATAATAATAAACTCTATTCATAAGCTGATTCGTGATGTAAATCATTAAAAATGTCCACATTTACTCGACCAGGACTATGAATACATCATTTACTTAACCTGACTGTTTATGATGTAGATAGAAAAATATTCTGCACGAGTAAAATTATTTTAAGAAAATTAATCACTGAACAAATTCTTTTATTAAAAATTTTAAAAAAATGTTTACCTTCAACAGGAAAGCAAGGTTGTAAGAGAGGGTGTTTCAGCAGCAGCCAGATTTGGTATTTTCAATTGTACGGCCCTGATCGATTTTAACCTTGCTTGCCTGGTCCGCCGCAGACGATGGTGGTCCCACGCGGTTCTTGATTTCCGCCGCCATCGTCATGAAGGCTTGCTCTACGTTCGATGCATTCTTAGCGGACGTTTCCAAAAACGGAATTCCTAGTTGGTCAGCATATTCCTATAAACAAAAATACAATTCATTATTAACAATAAAATTAAGACTACCGCAGTACATAAAAGTTCATATTTATTAATTGTATTTAGTATCTATAGAAATTTCAAACTTTAATTACCTTCGCTGTTGTGTAATCTACGACTTTCTTGGTGGTGAGATCACTTTTGTTTCCAACCAACAGTTTATTGACATTATCGCAGGCGTAACGATCAATTTCTTCCAACCATTGTTTGACGTTATTGAAGGAATCTTGGTCTGTACAATCATATACTACAATAATACCATGTGCTCCTCTGTAATAACTGGATGTGATTGTTCTAAACCTTTCCTGGCCTGCAGTGTCCCACTAATTTAAAAAGGAAAATATTAATAACAGAAACACTCATTGATGGACTTTCATTAAACAACCTCAAATTTATTTATTTCAATAAACTATACCCTATTATTACACATCAAATGCAGAGAAAAGAATTGATGTTTGTGGTTGATTTACTTTATTGGTAGCTGGTGCAACTTTTTTCCTGGCTATGTCTAAATTGAAGTAAAATTTTAATGCAACCTGTCAAAATGATAATTTAAATCTGTAAACTGTACTATATCTTGGTATATGCACTTTATACGGACATTTTATAAAATTGGCGCTTTTTTGATTTACAACCCACATGTTTCGTCATATGGTTTCATTTTATGGGACAAAGATACATTTTATCAAATAATTGATTCTGCTTTATGCCAACTTTTTCATAAAGTATTTAAGCAGCCAAGCAAGATATGAGTGTTTTTTCAATTAGATAATATACAACCAGAGACTCAAACTAGCCATGGTTCGATTGGTTTTATCGGTTCGATTCTTATTCCAGTTCAAACGCTCAAGATTATGATGTAACCAGCAATTGGAGGGATTGAATGATAAGTAGATAAGACATTCAACTTGTCTATCTACTTATTCAATTCCTATCTACCTAGCCATTAGCTAATATTATAAAATATTAATACTGGCAACTTATATTTAATAAATTTACTATTTTAAATGTATATACTTACAATTTGCAATTTGATCGTTTTGGCATCTAAGTCAATTGTTCTTATTTTCTGAAATAGAGATAATCAATAATATTGCTTTTTTAATTACCAATAAATTACAGTACAATACAATATTTAACATATAACCCATGAGGTGGATAAATTTGACATTCATATTTTATGGTATGCTCTCATAAATCTAGTTCAAACATATTTGTTTTGTGTAACAAGGTCTTTAGTTTCATATTAATTCAGTAAAATTGTCATCTGTCAATAAATAAGCACGAAAAGACACTTGTACAACAAACAATTTTAAATAATTGTATAACTAGACTTAAATTGCTTGTACTAGATTTATGTGAGCATGACGGAACCAATTTAAACAAGAAAAGTTGTTCATCTGTTAAATAAAATAAAAAGATATGAACAAATCATCTCGTTCGTATTCTAAAGCATTTCACAACTTATTCGATTTAAGCAGGGTGATTTACATGACTTTGTTTAGGACAATTTCAAATAAAAATCACGCAGATGATTAAAATACGATATTGATTTTATACTACATTTACATGCTGTGTCCACATGTAGTGTATACTTAATATGGTATTTCTACCGTATTTGAAAAGATCATAAGCAAAGTCATAAGTAAATCATATAGTGTAAACTGCACATTATAGAGACTTTAAATAACCGGTTAAAAGTTTAATGATACAATAACTAAAAAATATAATAAACATGACGATAAAGATGCCTTTTAAGAATAACAATCTTGTAATTGTAAAAATTAAAAATTGAAGAATACTTACAAAATCTACTCCAATGGTGCTTATGTAACTTTCGGTATAAGTATCATCCTGAAAAATAAAATAAAAATTAATTTTTAATTTAAAAAAAAAAATCTTATATTTTCTCAGATCAATATTATTGAAAGTTTTAATGGTCCAAATGCAGTAACAAAGTAACTATTTTTAATTTTAAACTAATTTAAATGACTAGACGCTAAAAGTTTGTTAGATTAGAGCAGCCATCTTGTTAAAACAACATCTGTCAATTTACTTATGAATTGTTCAGTAGTGTATTGCAAATCACCATAGAAAACATTTTCTTTCTGGTCTATCTGAAGTGGCAGTTCACTGAGAATAAAGTGCAAATAGCTGATGCCCGCAAAATCAACATAACAAGCCCCATCCAGCAAATTCAGTGATACTTATGCAAAAATAGTCACAGCAAATCGCCCCGTTTAATAGTTATTAACATGTTGACAGCTGCCCCCAGTAATTTAAGCTCGGCTAGAAATTAATTAATAACTTCTTATTAAAAAACAAAAAAAAACAGCTAATTTAAAATCCATAATGATATTATCATTATTCTCAGCAAAGTGCTATTCAATTTTTCTTTGTTGATCAAATATTATTTTTTTTGTATAGTAATGAGTTTTAGAAAATCTAAAAACGTGTTAAAAAAATGGTATTTGAATTGCTGAATTAAGATGATGCTTATATTCTACCGTTGAGATATTAACAAAACTACTAATATTCAAGCAACAAAATAATTTATTGTAAAAAAATTAATTTACTTAATTCCATTACACTTTTTGTTTTATTATAAATATCTATAATGTTAAATGTTAAAGATCGAGAATCACAATGTGTAGAGCAATAAATTCACATGCAAAAAAGTCAGTTGGCTGCTAATGGTCAATGAAATTTGAACATGCAGACATACATACACATTAGTACAATTTCGTGTATCCACCAAGAAATATTTATGTACACAATGTTTAAATCAGATTTTTACATTAAACATTCTCACGTGCATGTTGTTACTGAGTGTTGTTTACGTGCACACTATTTTTGCTCGACAACGCTAGCATAGAGTTAATTACTGAACTGTCAAACGGAGATTATTTATAAGTGGTCGTTTGAAATCAATTTCAATAAATAAATTTCTATTTTTTCCATAAAAAGTTACTACCCATTTTTTTGAAAACATTGGCATAATCAAATTCTTGAGATTAACATTCAGGACGGATTTCATATGCATACGTCAGACTTCCACGGCTGTGCTTTAGCTAAGGCCAGTGCATATGATCTCATAAATCAATGGTCATTGGTTAAGTTTTTTTCAACTAAATCGGTTAATATAATTTCTAACAATTTTATTTTTTAAATAATTGCATACTTACAGCAAACCTAAGCAGCAGGCAAGATTTCCCCACACCAGAATCACCAATCAACAGAAGTTTAAATAAATAATCGCTGAAAAATTAAAAATAACAATTAGTACATAATACACAAAAAAAACTTTTTTATTTTTATTTGGTTTTGACAATATCTAGAAGAATATTAAGAATTTAAAACTCTTATATAATATTGGTTATAAGGTTGTTTGGTATTTGTAAGATCGAAAATAGTTAACATACAATTTAAAAAAATTATTGATCGTTCCTCGTTGAGTGATTAAATAAAACAAACTCTGCGGTATCTCAAAAACCTTTTACAAAATAAATATTGATTGTACTTTATGGGGTGAATAAACCGGAACTTTTTTACAAACTCAAAGAAATACTGCATGGCATTTTTTATAAAAAAATATGAAAAAAAAACTTTTAAGAAGGAAAACAGAAAAAAAAGTAAGAAAGTCATTCAAAAACAAAAGACTTAAAAATGTCGCTATAAGCCAAATAATAAATAGTTATATTCCCATATCATCAAGACCAAATATGAGAAAAAGTTACTATTTTAAAATTTTTTTTATCAAAAAACAATACTGCTTTCATTCTCTATGAAATTCTTAGAATCGTCATTATATGTGAGACCATATGTTCAAACAGATTTTTTTATCAAAATTTTTATTGTAAATTAATATGATTTGTCATCATACTCATGATGCTTCAACAAAATAACGAGAATGTAATTAGAAATGCTAGTATTAAAGTGCAATTTAATTTAATTGAATTCAGCTATCAAGTAAGTTCTGTTCAGTGCATATTAAATAGGTGCATGCTTGTATAAAGTTGCATTGCAGTTATGAAACAATTTGTATAATTACATGTCGGATGCAAATGAATTATTATGTGTATCTTTGTTATTCCACTTTTTTTCAAATGTTTTCATTAAATTGAAAAATAAAACATTTGAAGTAGAATTTTTATTGACAAAAAATGAACATAATATTATATTCTATATGGCATGCGGATCTTTGAAAAATTAGTTCTACCTACCTAATGTTTATATATAAAAAATTGTTGCAAATACTCAAGATAAATTGTTTCCATAGAAAAAAACAAATTTCATCCAAAACAACAAAAAATTCCATAAATACATTTTATCAAATAAATTTGTAAAAAAATTATTATATAAAAAATTTTAAATCATAGAAAACCTTTATTCAAAAAATGTTTATAAAAAAATTATTTAAAAATAATTTGCCAAAAAATCTAAGAAAAATCTTTAGAGTATTTGTAGCAAATAAATTCTAAAGAAAATTATAGCTACCATTTTCATTTTTGTATAAAACAAAAGTATTTATAACCAAATGTTTTACCCCAAAAAACGTCAGCTTTTATTATCATTTTTTGACATAATGTTAACATCTATGTTATTTTCCTCCCCTTAACTAAGCCCTTTCAAACATTTTTTTGTAAGATCTTCTGTGTACATTTTTTAATTATTTAAAAACACATTTTTTAATATGTACGAGAGAGGGTAACAAGTCAACAAGCCACACAATGTCTCCTTAAAGTTGTCGTGTTTCAGGATTTTCAAATGTTCCCATTACTAACACACATGCCAAAAGTATGTAAAAACAATATAAATCGATGTGTTTCCAAGTTCAATTCAATTGTTTTGATTATTTTATAATTATTCTACAGATTTTAAGTTTTAAAATTAACTTTTTAAAAATAATTTGATGTGTTAAATATAAATAAGTGACTTTCCAGTGGTGAATATACTCGTTATGGCAATGCCGGCATGTTTTCTAGAAATCCCTACCGTGTTAAGCACGAGAACGCTGTTCGGCACACAAGATGTGCATTGCGGAACCTTTTTCCTTACCAAATAAGCAATAAACTCGTATCAGAAAGGCGTTTTAACCGTATTAATAAAAATATTAATAATGCTTGAAGAGTAATGCCAAAAATCAACAACATTAACCAAACACACTATTCATAAAACGTTTTTATTTTAGTTTCCTGAACATTCTAGTTTTTGCGCTTGGGCTCTTACGATACGACGCCCTTGATATAGTTTTCGTGAAACATGTTTGTGCATTGTTGACAGATGTACGATAATTCTGGTGAAGGTATGCTAAAACGGACAATTTAATTAGATTTGTGTATTTTGATTTTTATTAATAACCTTAACTCATATTCTTTACGCCTCACTGTAAAATCAAAGTTTCACTTCAATAATACTATTTTGCTTTGCTCGCAATCACACTATGTGAATAAACCGTTTTGACATGTAATAATCGCATAGTTTAAAAAATAACAAATGTGCAATTTTGGACCCATTGTGCGTGTCTATTTGAGACAAAAATCGCCGAATGATTATGCATTCCCATAATAACACTTTTGCTGCAGAAGGTGTACATGTGCGCTCAAAGGTGCTCCACTATGTGCAGAGACACCTCTGACACACATGTGCGGCTCCTGATTATATGTAGCTATATAGCGGCCAGCAGTATGTTGCACACACGGGATTACTCTATTTCAAAATTTTAAACTTTGTTTGTAATCAAATTATGTAAAATGTCTTAGTAAGAAATAAATAAAATATTTTTATTATTTTGTAAATTGAGTAGAAATGTATACGAATAATACACAAGTATGTCACCACACTGGGCAAGAGTACCGCTTTTCGCTTCAGCAGCAAACAATGATTCAATACTGACAATTTAGTATTTTGGTCGCCTGTACGTAGAATATATTTAGTTTTCTAGGTAGTATTCTAGTTTTGTTATATTTTCAACAAATGACATAGTTTTGAGGAACTTTTGCCTAAAATTTATATTTGCACTTCATAAATGATCTTTTTCCTTAAAAATGCACTAGCAATAATTGCTAATATTAGTTAACTATGAAAATCAATGATATAAGAATACAATCTATCTACATAAATTAATATTCCATACACAAGAAAACAATTATTTGCACATTTAGTAATTGATAAGAGAGTAACTAACCTACTTACAATATAATTATTTACAGACATTCAATCTTAGACAGTGTTGTCAATTTTAGAATTACGCAACCTAGTACTGATGTTTACTCATCGCAAACGCAATTTGCACCTTTTTTTTTAAATAACAACATAACAAATTTTTAAATACAGAGATTATGTTTTCTTAGTTAAGACCTATCTGGCGCAGGACTGACGATAACACTAATTTTAATACAATTACTGCGCGTGCCGATTTATATTACAAATTGAAAACTAACTCCGGCACTTCTGTCTGACAAGTAAATTTGTAAAATAACTACGTGAGCACGCACATTCGTAAAATGTTAAATATCCAAGTTGTATACAAATGCGTGTTTTTCTACGTGCAACTTTTCAGTGCATATTTAATCTCACTCATCCAAGAAATTAGAACGAGTTCTATTTTCTTTATATGAGAATTGATAATTGGCGTGCGTAATTATCAAACTACATTTAGTGCTAATGTCAGTTCCGTGTCAGACAAGCCTTACTACTAATTTCAATTTCAGTTATACACTGTTAGCGCTTTATTAAAAAAAATTATAAAATACGTGCTTTTTATAATAACAAAACAGTTGCACATTTCCTATGTTATAGTTGACCACAATTGACTTGACATAAAGTTAAAACCTTGCGCAGAAAAATCCTACGTCTAAATTATCAGTCTTTGCTCTCAACTCGATGCGTTCACATGTCTCAAGGCAGTTAGAAGAAGAATAAAATGCTTATTTTATTATAGCTTTATGCGCAGCGTTCCCTTTCGGGGTAGGGAGTAAGACAGAGTAACATAACGCTGTGTCTACGAATATACAATAAAACTGGATTGATGCATATATTCCCGCACAACTCCCACATCCGTTTGTAAATCTGACCGTCTTGAGTCGACTTAAAAGAGTTTAATGTACAAAATTATTATTTATTGTTACGTCTGTTTCTGTCTTCTTTTTGAGACAAATCACCAACACCAAAGATTAAGTACATCTGAAAATGTTTGCCGTTCTTGGACGTGCACGCAATATCCAGACAGTATAGAGAAACCTACAGCTTTTCTTCATGTATGAAATAAAGAGTGCTAGTTTTAATTGACATGAAAAAGTTGCGAATAAAGTGGTGACCACAATAGTAAACAATTTTTTTAAAATTTCAATTTTCAATTTTAAACATATTAGATAAACGTTGAATGTCTTTGATGACACAATTCATGTACAAATGTGTTTCCCTGTCTTTTCCAATTGGAATAAGTAATGACTTTTCGGAGATATCATAAAAAAACTTTTATTTCGTCCAACTAATATGAAAATAACTATTTTATGTTATAATTATTATAATCATGATTCAAATATGAACTTCAGTGAAGTTTTTTAATAAGTTTTATCTCGATGCAATAACCTAACATTATTAATTCTGATAAATCGTTCAATATATTTACAAGTTGAAAATTTTTATCAGCGTTAATATAATAAAATACAAAACACCATAACAATTATCAAACAAATCTTCATGAGTCATTTCAATTACTTTGTTGATAAACTAAAATATCATTGCTTTAATGATTCACATTATCTTACTCAATATTTGTTCACCATACAAGAGAAATCAAAAACAAATGAAAACAAAATGATGACTAATGTAGAAGATAAAAATTTTAAACATTTTAGGGTTAATGATTCATGGGGAAAAATATTCACCCTTTGTTTGAATGACAAAAGACAAAATTTCAGAGCAATTAAACCTTAAACCATATTAAATGGGATACCATAATATTATGGAATTTAATTAGCATGGGTAAAAATGTAATCTGTCAGTAAATAAGAGAATTACAGGTTGACTCATGACGTTGACACCCAATATAATAATGATAAAATGTGGGTGTATTGTAATTCAATATAAGCTATCCGTAATTCTTAGGCGATAATGACAAGGTCGGAAAATTCACGTACAATTTCTTGAGATGTGTATCTCCAAGGATTGCACGAGAATCGTAAACCAGCAACATAACTGCGCATTAAAACATATTATTCTGACCATTGTCAAAACCAAAAAGATCAGCAAACGAAACAAGATAAATAAATCAATACTTACTACTCGGGATTCATCTTTATTTGGTTATTTTTAATCTACAGTCCACCGTGATTAACAATTGCCGCGTGTACGAACAGTCTTCCTTACCGCACTTGCTTAAAACAGACTTTTTTCTTCACACAAATACGCAAATTTAGGACAATGGCTACCAGAAACAGATCGTAAGTTTTAACATTGACGTAACGTTGCCAAAGTGGCAAGCGCGCAGGCAGAGGTGCCTCTTCTTCTTGCTATGCGTTTAGCGCGGTAAATTCAAATTTTATTAATAAAACTTGCTATAAATAAATAAATTTGCATTTAAATCATTTACTAAATGACCATTTACAATTAATATGTGCGCCGAATAATATTTTAAAATAAATTGGTAAATGTATTGAGATTTTTTAGAAATTATAGCAGAAGTATTGCAACGCAGCAATTTCTCTAAACAGGGGCGGACTGGCCCCAACCACTTTAAAATTCAACAATAATTTTAAATTAAATTCTTGTGTTTAGTATAAGTAAAGTAAACTAAGTAAACTAACTAAACTAAGTAAAATAAGTAAACTAAGTAAATAAGATAAGAAATTTTTAGAACATGTAAAAATGTGTAGTTGAAATGTTTGTTGTAAAACGTTTCAAATGACAAGAAATAAACAAACACCAAAAGTGGTGTTGCAAATTTTAAGAATAATTGTATGTTGTTGAAAAAATATTGACAAACATTATAAAAATTTTCTAAAAATATACTTAAATTCAATTTTTTTTTTTAATTAACCAAAACTAAGAAAATAGTTTCAGAAACTGGTTTCAGGCTTTTTAAGCACTCGACTATTTGGCCATTTACAATTCGCCATTGGAAAACAATTAAGGGCGCTCTAGATATTGGAGGCAAATTTTTAGAATAACTAGCTTTAACACAACACACACACATACCTACATGCACATTGAATGACCTCGAGGTCAATATCCAGTTGGGTAAAATTCAACAAATGCAAATATTACAACTACTAGGTTTTTTGAAAATGTACTTTATTCTGTTTTGTTGATATAATTCCGTGACAATAAAAATGACTTGTTTTGCATAATAGAAATAATGTCAAAATAGTTTTTGAACAAAATATTTAAAAGTTGACTAAAAAAAGTGAAATGCCGCTTTACAGTATTTTCCATACTATAGAAAGGATATTTACAAACTAGGTATATAAAGATTATTAGGTATTTAAAATTATTTTCAATTAAAAGACAGCAGACAGACTTTTTGTTGTGAAATATTTAATGGCGCGTAAAGCCCCGTTCATGGTACAGCGGAATATTTAGTACGGATAAAATGACCGCCACGATTTCGCAAAAAGTTCGATAAAACTTAACATTTTGCGGAAAAATTAATGCGCCTAACTTTATTTGATTCAAAAGATAAATGTCAAATAAGTGAGGTTACAGTTGGTTTATATTTAATAATATATAAAATATACTATACATATATTATAAAATGTATACAGTACATACCTTATTATTGAATTGTTCCATAAAAATGATTTTGAAATATATTATCTAATAAACTTAGTAAAACCAACGCAAAAACAAAACAACCTAGAAAATTATCAAACCGTTCGAAATAACAGCTCATTTTGGGGATTTCTGTCCGAAAGTGTGAATCTCGTACCACACAAAAGTGCTGCTGCACAACAGTTGAGAATCACTGTTCTAGAAAGTTAGCATTTGACAGATGTTTGGCAGCAATCCTTATATAGATTCCCATGCGTTCGAAAAGTCATGCCGGATTTGATCACGTGGGCTACACACTTGGTGTGCACACCATATACCTACACTTTTCGAACGCACCTCTGTGTCTTAATTCTTTATCAGTTATTTTTTCTACACTAGTTCCGTTTTCTTGGCTGTTGTTGAGTTCTTTCTTGTCCTAGCATCTGCCCAGTTAAACTTACTTACTTGATTTACCTAATAATCTTATTGAAAGAGTGTTTGACAGTTCCTAGACAGC